>JAMXBB010000005.1:85771996-85962449 GCA_024138015.1 Lumnitzera littorea
ATAAGGGGTTAAGGGCATATGAAATAAATATAAGGGATGTATTAACACTTACTCTTTTTTTTTTTTTTAAATCAATTTTAGAAGGAAAGGTAACAATTAAAGCAAAAAACTCTGATGAATAAATAAATAATTCATTCATTCATTAATAAATTTATTAAATTTTTTGTAGGATCATTTCATTTAGATTCTTTTCGTCTTCAAATTTATTCACTTTTTTGAAAGGTATGAATTGTATAATATTAATTTCTATTTTTAAATTGCTTAAACATTAATAGTTTCATGATAAGTTTTAGATTTTTCTTCCTTTTTTCAATTGACTAATATTTATTGAATTGTTTATATATGTTTTTATTCATTGACGTTTTTTACATTTTCGTTATCATTTTTTCTTCCTAAAGTTAAAAAAAAGAAGGGTTGAGTTGCAGATATATCCCTCATGTTTGCTTTATACATACTTAGCCCCTTATCTTTAAAACTATGCACTTAGACTCTCAAATATTTTAAGAATGTACATTTTGGCTACTTTCAGAGATCTAAATGCATTTTTTTTTAATACAAATTTGAGGGGTCAAGTGCATAATTTCAAAGATAAAGGAATTAAGTGCATATGAAATAAATATAAGGGCTATATTTATAAGTTAGAAAAATGCGAATAACAAAGAAAAAAAGTTATAAAAATGATTGTAATTAATGTATAATAAATAATTCAAAATAGAACACCTCTTATCTTCTCTATTCTTCTACACACTCCACCTTTGCCTGCTTCCATCACTAACTACCTTTGAAAGCTAGAACCTCTAGACTGTAAACAAGCTTCAGTTTGAGTAATGGTACTATTCTTGAAGGTGGGATGTCATAAATCATCTTATGCTTTTAAAGAGTTTATTCATGATCTAAAACCCTTATATCCCAAAATATTTTTCTATAATCACGTTTTCTTAATTGTTGTAGTCATTCCACATGCTAATCCTTTGTATAGCTTGTTCACTCTTAAATTTTTCCTATTATTGATGCACAAATTAAAAGTGTCATTAATAGTTCATTGGGTCCTTATGTTTTGAACTTTTGTGGTGGTTTTATGAAATTAATCTCATTTAACAACTCATCAATGGGATGTAAGGAAAAAATGGGTGACGCGAATAAAGGAGACCATATATGGCCTCTAAATAGAAGATTAAAGAAGATGAGATTCATTTTTAATGATTTTTTATTTTACATATTATTGATTGCATTAACTTTTTATAACTTTTTTTTTATAGTTTTTTATTATATGCATAGCAATTTTTTTCCAACATGATTAACTGATGTGGTGGGTAAGTATCGTGAATTAGCATCTGTATATAGCCCTCCATAAAAAAAGGTGGGTCTTACTTGTTTTAGAGAGAAAAAGTGCTCTATTTTCAAAGTTCCGCCTTTAGTTTATATCAAATCCATTCTATTATTTCTCTTTTTTGCGCTAAGACCATTGTAATCTACTGAAATCATTACTAGTCTCCCATTGAGATGGATTTTAATCCTCTCTCAAATTATATTATAACATAGTTGATTTAAAAATAAAAAACTTTGTGTTAAGGCTAATTGTTGATATGGCTTTTGTTTGAGCCATGTTGGACTAGTGCTATGTTTCCATTATTGTTAGTCTTGGTGTTAGTCTTGATTCATTTTGTCCTTTATCTTATTTTGTTAAGCTTCTTAATGTTGTCTTTTTATTTTTATCCCTATAATATTTTCTTGTTGGTATTATTATGTTTAACAACTACTATTAAAAGCTCATTAAGAAAACTTAATACTATCTTTTTTTTTTAAGGTTTACTGTACTCTACATAAAGTTTTTAGCATTAACTTTTTAAGATCTTTTTAATGGATGTTTTAAGCATTAATAGATACCTAGACAGACAAAAATTTATTATGTCTTGAGGCTGTTTATTTCTTGTCTCAGCTAGTAGTTTTGTGTTAGGATAAAGATTTTAATCCTATATGCTTAAGAACACCAGGAATGATACATGTGTAAAATTGTTAGTATTGTATAGGAGTTAGATATTTATTATGTGTATATTTTTCACACGTGTTATTTTAGTTTGGTACTTTTAGTTAGTTACATCTTACAGCTTGTGTATATATATTTGTGAAGAGAGAAAAATAACAGATTGATTACTTTTCCCATTCATTCATCTTCTATGCTCTGTTCTCTCTACCATTGCTCACATTATTGACTATCAAAGGAGATTTACTATATTGCGCTATGTCTGGTAACATTTTCTATTGTCACTGTGATTTTCTACATGGTATTAGAGCTTAGGAATAGATCAATTCTTGTTTCTTCTTGATATTAGTTTTCATGGCTAAATTTGGATTTATGTTAATGAATTTATTCTTATAATGAGATGTTGTGTTGTGGTTGTATAATTCTAGTTGCTCAGTAATTGATTAATGAAATAGAGGATCCAATTAATCATCAGAATGATGCTATTATTCCAATTGAACATAACGTTGATCCTCTTTATATTTCCAATTCAAATAACCCTAGTGTGGTCATCAGTAATATACTTTTCAATGGTAACAATTACCTAATGTGGAGTCGAGTAATGCGTATAGGCTTAAGAGCTAAGATGAAGCTCGGTTTTATTGATGGAAATTTGAAACTAGATGATGACTCTTTGATCCGATTCGTTGGGTTAGATGTGATTACATGGTGAGTTGTTGGTTGCTTAACTTTATGGCAACTCAAATTGCAAAAAGTTTTTTGTATGCTAAGTCATCGCTTGAGTTGTGGACTAAAGTTGAAGAACAATACGGTATGGGTAATGGTCCATTGATTTTTCAAATATAATGTGAGTTGTGCAATATGAAACAAGGAAATCTCACAATTGGAGTATACTATGATAAGATTAAGAAGTGCTGGGATGAATTAAGTTCTTTGAATAGTTATCCTAAGTACATTTATGGTTTATTAAACGAATGTGCTTGTGGTTTACATGATAAGATTGCTGCTTTTGAATATCAAATAAAGCTCATGCAATTTCTTATAGGTTTGAATGAGATATATGAGAGTGTTAGGAATTATATCTTGTTAATGGAACCTTTATCGAATGTTAATAAGGCGTTTTATTTGGTACGGCATGTAGAGAAGCAAAGGCAAGTTGCTATTTCTATTGATGTAAGATCTTTGGCTTTATATTCTAACAAAGTTGATTTAAATAAGTAAAGTTTGGATAGAAAGAAATCTAAAAGATATTTTACTAGGATGGTTTGTAAACATCGCAAAAGGGAAGGCCATTTGATTAAGAACTGTTTTCAATCAGTTAGGTACTTAGATTGGTATCAAGGTTGGAGAGTAAGTAAAGGATCAATGAGATCTTTTGCTAATTGTTTGGTTTCAAACAAATCAGTTACTAGTTTCCTTGCTATTATAAACCAAAATTGTTAAGGTGTTTTTCTACCCCAATTGATCACTCTGTATCATGTGCTAATGCTTTTTTTGAAAGTATTGCAGTTGATAAGAAATCAGCAAACATTTTAGATTAGGAGAAGCTTTAGCTGTTATGCAAGGAAATGATAAATATGTTGAAAGGTGAGTAAGAGGACACTATGGCAGCATTGTGTAATCTAGCCCACTATTTAAATACCTCTTCTACTCATTCTTCTTGCTTACTACTTTGAATAAAATGTTGAGTTCTTGGGTAATTGACATAGAAGCTACTGACCATATGTCCCCTTACCTATCATTACTCTATGACCTTTAAACACTTTCTCATCTAATTCATCTTAAGTTGCTTGATGGTACTATGAAAGAAGTGTATCATATTGGATCTGTTCACATTAACCCTTCATTTGTATTACACAATGTGTTCCATATACTAGATTTCACTTGAAATCTTCTTTCTATGAGTAAGGTCTTGAAAGATTAGTCATTACAAGCTTGTTTTTTATGCTTCTTCTTGTAAATTTCAGGACTTGAGATATGATACTTATGTAGTTGTAGCAAAAGCATGCCAAGGACTATATGTTCTTGAATCTAATTCTGCTAATAGCAATTCCTCACACACGAAAACAATTTCTTCTTGTACCAATGCATCATGTAATAAAACAAGCCTGCTCGATTAGGTCATTGTTCTTTGTCCAAGTTGAAACATTTGAATTGTTTCAAATACTTAAACTTTGATCATTTTACTTGTGATGTTTGTCAGGTGGCAAAATTTCATAAATTACCTTTCCATGTTCATGATTCACATTCCAATGTTTTGTTTCATCTTGTTTATGTGGATGTATGGGGACCTCATCATGTTACTTTGAATTTAAGAGCTAATTAATTTTTGACCTTTGTTGATGATTTTTCTAGATGTACTTGGACTTATTTGATGAGTCACAAGTATCAAGTACCTGTCATTCTTGAAAATTTCTTCATGTATGTTAAGAATCACTTTGGTGTCATTCCTAAATTCATAAGGTTACACAATGGAAAATAATTTGTGTCAAAATCTTGTGAATCCTTGCTTAGTAGATTGGGTATAGTACATCAAAAGACTATAGTATATACTTCACAACAAAATGTAGTAGAGAGGAAGCATAGACATTTATTGGACACTTCTAGAGCTTTAAGAACACATGCTTGTTTACCAAAGGAGTTTTGGGGAAAATGCATTTTTACAACTTCATATCTAATCAATCAGATGCCTATGACTAAGCTTGATTGGAAAACACCTTTTAAGATGCTTCATGGAGTGCTACCAGATTATTTATGTCTAAAGGTGATGGGTTGTCTTTGGTACGCTACTAATTTGTCTCCTTCAAGAGATAAGTTTGATAATCAGGGGCTTAAATGTGTGTTTTTGAGATATTTGCATGGATAGAAGGGTTACAAGCTTTATGACATTTCAAATAAGAGGATAGTTGCTAGTAGAGATGTTATCTTTTATCAGCAAGAATTTCCATTTAAGAATCTATCCTTTTTTAATTCTTTTACTTCTATTAATTCTTTGCCTTCACATGTGACTTTGCATGATAATTCTAATATTTCTATCTTACCTGTTGATAGTCATCCATCATCTGTTATTGTTCATATTTCTTTTGATCACTCTACAGATGACACTTCTATTCATGATCTGCATACATTTTCTTGTTCATGTTACTAGTGTTGATCTTCTTATTGCTAGTACTTTTGTTGATCATTTATTGCCATGTTCTTCAGCCCTTTTTACTGATACTTCTGTTAGAAAATCTAGTCGTACGCATTAGCTACCTAATTGGCTTAAGGATTTTGTTCACTCTTGTCAAACTAGCATGCTTTCTACTGACGATATACACTCAATTATCACAAATTCTATTGCTACTTGTCTTGATTCTTCTCATACGGTTTCATCCTTTGTTTATTACCATCTCCTTACTCCAAATACACTTTCATCATACCCATCTGATTATATAGCTTCTTTAGCTAATGTATTAGTTACCCAAGAACATACATGTTATTCACAGGCTTATAAACATAATGAATAGGTTAATGCTAGGAAAAGTGAATTGGATGCTTTAGAGGATCATCATACCCATCTGATTATATAGCTACTTTAGCTAATGTATTAGTTACCCAAGAACATACATGTTATTCATAGGCTTATAAACATAATGAATAGGTTAATGCCAGGAAAAGTGAATTGGATGCTTTAGAGGATAATGAAACTTTTGAGCTCATTGAATTACCTAAGGGGAAGAAAGTCATAGGCTCTAAGTGGGTGTTTAAGGTTAAATACAAACCATGTAGCACAATTGAGAGATATAAGGCTAGGCTAGTCGTTAAGAGGTATACATAAAAAGAAGGGATTGATTTTCATGATACATTTTTGCCAATAGCTAAACTTAGTACAGTTTGTATTTCGTTGCTCTAGCAATAGCTAAGGGTGGATGAGGAGTTGTATATGATTCCTCTTAAAGGATACACTAAAGCTAGCCTGTTTAAGTGTGTTGATTGAGAAAGTTTTTGTATGGTTTAAGGCAAGCTTCAAGACAATGGAATATTAAGCTCACCAAGTTTCCTATGTCATATGGATTTGTTCAGTCAAAGCATGATTATTTACTCTGTACTTTACATCATGAAGATGGTTTCCTTGTTGTTCTATTATATGTTGATGATATGCTCTTCTTTAGCACCAGTGAATCTTCAATATCTTTGTTTAAATTTGCTCTTGATGCAAAGTTTACCATCAATGATCTCGGGTATGCTCTTTTTTCTTAACCTTAAGCTTTATACAACAGATATTGGCACTTTGTTGTAGCAGTGAAAATTTGTAGTTGATCTACTGACTGATGCTAGCTATTCAGTAGCTAAACCAACCAAATTTTCGTTGCCTTCAAGTCTTAAGTTACATGCTAATAGTGGTGATTTGTTGCTTAAACCAACATTTTATTACAAACTTATGGGTCGTCTTTTACATCTAACGATCGTGAGACTAGATATTAGTCAATTTTTAAGCATGCCTTGTACAATACATTTGGATGCTCTCTTTCATGTGTTACACTACCTGAAAGGATTGTGTCTTTAGGTTTGTTTTATCCAATCCACAATTCTTTAAGTCTTCTTGCACACTATGGTGTTGATTGGGGATCTTTACATGCGAATCACAAATTGTTGATTGGTTATTATATTTTCTTAGGTCCTCTTATCTCTTTGTAAACTAAGAAGTAAGTACTATTGCTACTTTAACCACAGAGGTTGAATATTGTAGTATGGCCTCTAATACAAAGGAGCTTTTGTGGATGCTTTATATTCTTCGAGATTTGGACATAGATCTTTCATTTTCTCTCACACTTTATTGTGATCATAAGTCTACTGTACAAATTACACTTAATCCATGCCTCCATGGATGCACTAAACACTTAGATATTGATGTACATTTTATTCTGGATCATATCACTTCTGGCTTTCTTTGTGTTTTACATATTTCTTCCATACATCAGCTAGCTGACATGCTAATGAAATCAATGACATGGTCTTCGTTATTGGCTACACGGTTCAAGTTAGGCTTAAGATAAGCTCCAACTTAAGGGGGCCTATATTAGTATTATATGGGAGTTAGATATTTATTACGTATATATTTTTCACACATGTATTATTTTAGTTTTGGCAGTTTTAGTTAGTTACGGCTTATGACTTGTGTATATATATTTATGAAGAGAGAAATAACATGTTGATTACTTTTCCCATTCATTCATCTTCCATGTTCTATTCTCTCTGTTGTTGCTCGCATTATCAACCATCAAAGTAGATTTGCTGTATTACACTACGTTTGGTAACATTTTGTACTGCTACTGTTATTTTCTACAAAAATTAGGATACAAAATAAAATAAGAGACGTGAAAGTGTGTTTAAATTCATAATGCTAATTGTGTAATAGCTTGATGATTAGCTTGCCAAGTCAATCACTTAATTCATTAAGATATTGTTTCTCTTATTCTTTTTGTTGAAGGAAAGCTAGAGAGAATAGAATAATGGGTATAACTTGAGGATCACAACCTTATATAATATATTTATTAGGGTTAACTATTTGTCAACCCTTTTATTGTTATTTCGAATCAATCCGTCATAAAATACAAAATAATATCTTAGATCTCTATACATATAAATCAACACTTTATATGATGCATTAAAGTTCATAAACATATTAAATCACTTTATTTGAACTTTTTAAATATAATAACCTTATTATACAATTATTATTTAATAACACACAAGCCCATATAGTTTATTATAAAATAATTCCTGACATTTTGTGGTACACGGCACTGTATGTTTCCCCATTTGTACTACACCGCACCCCATATAATTACATCTCGAACAAGAAACATATTTATACATGGACCCTACTACTAGTCTAAAGAGTCATTTTATGAAATATGAAACACCTTCTATACCCTTTAAAATGTATTTCATGAGTCATTTAAAAATTGATGATTTGTTGCATTTGGTCTAAGTTATAGACTTTCATGAGTATAATTTTCCTACGAAGTATTTTAAAAGTGTAGCTATGCTGCACTTGAGCTATGTTATGTTTCTATGTCTAGAATTGTTGGTCCTGGTGTCAGTATTGGTCCAGCTTTGGTCCAGCTTGTTTTTATCTTATTATAGGGTCAATTTGATTGAGAGGTGCTTTTGGTGTTCTTTATCTAGAATGATGAAGTGGTGATCTGTTTGCATGACAAGGTATCAGGTACCAGATGGTTGTGATCTTGTTGCAGTTAGTGCACTTCCTGTTGCATTTGGCACCTCCCATGTCGCCCTTGTCCATAGAGCTCGATTGATGGCTAATCAGGTATTATCACCTTTCAGATGTAGACAGTTTGATCCTTATATTTGCCTACATTACTCGAAAAGACAAATTTTCAAAAGTTTGGACTTTCTAAACGTTACAACCTCAAGCTTGTGACTACATTATATTCTGTGGATCAATAAATGCAGGTATTGTTGGTTCTTGGTGCTGCTGGTGGTGTTGGTGTCTCTGCTGTACAAATCGGAAAAGTTTGTAGAGCTGTTGTTATTGCAATTGCCAGGTAACTGTTGCTTGCTTATAAGTAACAACTCAGATAAGTCAATAGTCAATACTTATCGAAGATTGGTGTATGAAACTTGTAGGGGAGCTGAAAAGGTGCAATTTCTGAAGTCACTAGGTGTAGATCACGTTGCTGACCTGAGCAACGAGAATGTAACTCAAAGCGTTAAGATGTTCCTGAAGAAGAGAAAGCTAAAAGGGGTCGATGTGTTATATGATCCAGTAGGTGGAAAGTTGAATAAAGAATGCTTAAAGCTTTTGAATTGGGGAGCACAGATTTTGGTTATTGGGTTTGCTAGTGGTGAGGTCCCCGTCATCCCTACTAATATGGCCCTCGTGAAGGTATGGCTTGTTTCTCATCTACATGTTATCATTTAATATCTTTTCATAAATCCGTTTCAAAAGGTACTAGTCTTCCTTGATCATCATGTATGGGATTCGAATAACTGGCTATCTTTAGCATCTATGAACGCCTTCACACAACTTTTGATTGTAAAACTTGGAGTACTTTCATAAGTACATATTTTGGGCTCTTAGCTCCACGGTACAAGCATTATTGATGCCTGCTAAGTTCGAGAGATTATGTTATGAACCAGTAGAAATTAATGAAGAAATTTGAAGTGTTTTGTATTGATTTTGTAATGGAAGTTGTTTGTAAACCCTAATTCCCCCAACACGAAGGACCACGAGCTATAAGCTCACACATTTCCATGAGTGCTCTTGTTTACAACTAACTCTCAAGAGTTTTACAAAATATCTTACTACCTATTTCTAACTAATTCATGCTATTTATAACAGAAACTAACACTCTTATTACTATGCACTACAAATATAATTACACATATGACACATCACGTATTATGCTTGTTGCTGCACTTACACATATTGTGCAAAATACATATATAGTCTTCTATTAACGCTAAGATCCTATCAGATTAGATTTTCCTTTCCCCTTGCTTCCACGTTTAAAAAATTCAAAAAGAAAATTTTTTACATTTAGTTTCCTTTATCTAGTAATATACATTGATCAATGAACAATCAATTAATTTTATCATTTTAGACTATATGTAAGCTTTTTATGGTTGTTAGCTAAGAGATGCTATCGTTACGGCCAAACGAGGATCATGAGAACTTGAACTTTCACAAGTTTTCTTATCCTTTTTCCTTTTTTTGGGGGCATTGATTAAAAAACAATCATTTGATTTTCTTTTTTGCTTTCCCTTAACAGCGGGAAAGGAGTCTATCTATCTGCATAGCTTTTGTTGGCTTAGAAGACATAAGTGATAGGAAGTTTCAGCTTGCATTCTTTTATGTGGTAACTCTGCTGTGGTTGAGATTAGCATGAAATAAGTAGTTAAATGATCACACATGCAAATATTGGACTTTGTCGAATCTGCATATCGAGAAAGCAAAAGCAATTACTAATGTACGGTAACTCCTAGGAAGTTTGGTGTGCACATCAATTCGAAAGTGCACCTCTTAATAGTCAAGCCATGCACCGAATGATGAGCTTGATTGGAGCAGCCGTCACTGAAAATTGCATGTCTCTAATGGACCATCCTAATGGTCCTTCACCTACCGTCCGATTGGGTGTGGACAGTCCCAACGGTTCGTCGCCTACCATCCCAATGGTTAGTGTAGCTTGATCCAAATATGTTTTGCATGACCATCCAGCCAGTAGATGCTGTAACATTCGACTGGATAATTACAGGAAGTCCACAGAATGCTATGTTTTGAACGTTTTAAGTTTGCTTAAAACTTTTGCTCATTTCCTTCAGTACCTTAGGTAAATTTGTGGGGTTTAGACTAGGTTTTTAGCAGCCGTTGAATAGAATTAGCATGGATTTGACTTCTCTACGACTCCATTAATGGATATGCATATATGTTATGAAGTGTTTGTAACTAGTTAACCTTTTAAAGTTCTTACAAATCATATTGTTCATTGTAGTGAGCTTTTCTTTTAAGTGTGTCGTGTCTTATCCCATTGGAAACGGTAAGTGATCCGAGGTTTGTGAGTAACATCAAACGCTATTCTAATTACAAAACCAGTTTGTATTCAGAGTTACTGCGTTATATATTTACATCCATATCATCGCTTATGCTTCTAAATACCAAAAATCCCAAAAATATATACAGTCACAACTGCTTACATCAATAACCCATCTTCATTGTGCTTGGGTTTGGGTATTTCCTTTATCTAGTCACATTAAAGTTTTTCTTATACTATAACTTTTTCGCCCACCTTGTGAAATGAAGAAGAGTAATCAACTTGTTGCATGTTTTAGCCTACTTGTATTTTAGCTGATGGTAATGATCCTACAGTTATCAATTAAAGCTCTTGCTAAGAGTCGATGTAAGAGAACTTCAAGTTTAGGTGAACTTTAACCTCTTAAGTGCTATTTATGATCGCACTCTTGCCGGATTTCGCATTGTTATTTGTAATGGCTACTGCATGTAGAACTGGACGGTGCATGGACTTTACTGGAGTAACTACAGAACTCTCCAACAGAAAGTGCATGAAGATTCCATGAAGGAGCTTCTTTCATGGTTGGCCAGAGGCTTCATCACCATCCATGTCTCTCATACCTACAACCTGTCGGAGGTTCGTAGCTGCTAATGCACTTAAGCCTATTCTAATACAATATCTTACTCAAGTGACTATTCCTCTAGTAGTAGACTTAATATGATGGTGATTCTCTTCATTACTTGTGTTTGACAGGCCAACCTTGCCTATGCTGCTATAAAAGATAGGAAAGCTATCGGAAAGGTGATGATTGTCTATGATAATTCTCAAAGCATGACATCTAGGCTGCAACAGGATCGGTGAATTCTTATTAGTCTATTGGGTGAAAGATCGAATAATGTTCTTGCCCCCCTGGCTGTCATTTTCCTTATGTTGGCTTAAGAGGTTTGTGCTTCCTACGAGGGTTTTCTCCATGTAGTAGAATATATTATGTCGTGTATCCTCTTTATAAACAATTTACTAAAAAATTATAAATATTTGGCCACATGTTCATTGTGCCATCTTTTTCACCATAATGCGCATGCTTCAGTTTTGGAGATGGAGCTTTGCTAGATTTGCTCCCTGTTTTGGTATTATTTTGGCAACATTTTAAAATTAGGCATTTGCATAACAAGAATACTAAAAGAAAATAAAAAGAGAAATATATAGAATGGATATATAACACATTAGACATCTACAAATTAGATAAAATACTTAAAAAGGTGAATAAGCAATTACTTTGTTAAATGATTAACATTGCATAATTCACTTTACTTGTATTCCTTTTTTTTTTTTCCCTTCTTTTTCTTTTGATTAAATTATATTAATCATCCTTATAAACTCTATAAATTATATTAATGCTTCATTTTTTTCAAAAGACAACAATTACACTCTTAGTTTTAGCTACATGGATGCTAGTGTGGCAACAATGCCTACATGTCATTTGCCATGTACACGTTATTAATAGCTATATTTGAATACTATAACTATATATAATAATTTAATTAAATAATAAAAAATAAAATAAAATTTGAAAAAAAAAATAAAAAGGGAAATTTTTTATTTATTTTTATTTTTGCAAATTTTGTTATATATATTATTCAAATACATATTAAATAAATTAATTAATAAAAATTGAAAAATGGAAGAAGTTAAGAAAAAAAAATAAAAATAAAAAATAATTTCTAGCTAATCTTGACTATAGGTTACACACCTAATTAGGACATAACTTTTCACCTATTTTCTTTCTTTTTAAAAAATAAAAATAGCCATCAACATCATGTAGGTTGAGAAAGTAATTGTCAAGTGGATTTGTCAACATACTACCATATCACTATTGTAGTTCCAATAACCCTGTAACTAAGGGGTGGCTAAGGACCATTTGTAGAGGGTTTACGTGTCCTCCTCCCCTTTTCCCCTTATCCGTAGAGAGGTGGGAAACTTTTTTTTATTTTTTAATTTGTAGTTTGTTCTTTTTTTTTTATGGATTTTTATAATTTGTATTAATTTGTTTAGTTAATATATGTTTTATAGTACATATGTAAAAGTAGATCCTAGTTTTAAAAAATTTATCATTTTTCTTTTTTTTTCCAAATTTATTTTATTTTTTATTATTTAAGCTAATTAATACACATAGTTATGCTATATAGAATTATTAATAATGGCAACATGTAATGATATAGCGATGACACATTATCCTTGTCACCACATAGTATCTAAGTAAGCAAAAGCATGGTTGCCAGTGCTACATTTTGAAAAGTGTACATTGATGTAATTTATAGAGTTTATAGTGGTGGTTAATATAGTTTATCCTTGTTTTTTAAGTAGTCTAGAATGGAAAGTTTCATACTAATTAAAGAAAGTTTTTATTTTTTAAAATATAATTCCTAACTCCAAATCTAAATAAATAAATAAAAAATTATTGGACATTTTGACTTAATACCCAAAATTTTTACTATGAACATTGTTAAAATCATAATAAACCTATGGCAATTTTACATAAGTATAAATTAAAAAAAAAGGATAATATCATAAATAGTTAATCACTATTTGGATTTGCATGTTTTCTTAGTTTTATGAATGAAGTTTGAAATTGTTAGTTGTTATACCCAATTAAAATTTACCTATAAAATTTCATACTTACAGTTTGAATTTGCTAAAGTTCATGTGTAATTGAGCTTTTCTACTTATTAAATTTACTACTCTTATATAATAATTGGCAAATAATCTTTGATAAAAAAAAATAGAGATAAGATAGTAAATTCAACAAACAAAAAATCGATCAAATATAATATTTACGGCTTTAAACTCTCTAAAATTGACAAAAGGAAAAATTGTTTATCGAATGAATGCTTCATTAAAAGAAGGGAATTGTAAACTTAAAAGTAACAATTATAATTTTGATGAGACAAAAATATTTTATGCAACCAATTTCAAACTTTTGTTTTAATTGAGAAATAAACCTAGTACTTGCAAAAGTAAGTCGGAGCAACTTGTTGGAAATTAAATCATGGAAATTAAGAAATCTTCCAAGAAGTTCTTCAAGGAAAGGGTTCTTAATTTTCTTACCTCAAGATTTTACCTCTATAGGTAAGTGTAGTTTTACTTTAGGTGATTACTTCAAGGTCATCATTGCCTAACAACTCTCTTTTTCCTATATAAAGGTTCCTAGTTGGGCATAGTAGGCAAAGTCACCAGGACTCTAACACTCATAAGACCTCTCACTAGATTTAGTTTTGCAACTCTCTACAACGATAATTTTACCTTTGGTACTTCTATCTTTGTTTACCATAAGATTACTAAATTAAGGCCTTCTTAATGGATTTACTAGCACTATTACTCCTAGAAACTTGCTTCTTTTTGGAGAACTAAACCTCTTCTATTGGATTTAACTAGCTTTCAATCTCTGAGGCTTATTGGAAGGTATGTTCTAAGGTCTTATCATAGTAAGATTGAAGTTCTCTTTTAATATTAGGTTATGAGCCAACTAAATCAAAATGCTCATAAAAACTAACCATATATTTAAAAATTGTTAAGATTTCCTACCTAAGGTTAATTTATTGCCTACAGAGTTCATCTTGTAAGATAAAGAGTTGTATTTCTTCTTAAACTTGATTTTCATCTCTACCCAATGTTCTACATGATGTTGTGTTAATAAAAAAAAATTATTGTCCTACATTAGTTCAGTATGGATTGGCTTGACCTATCAACATCTTAGCAAACACACTCTATGGTCTCTAAGAATCCCATGGAAGTCAGAATATAGTTCCATGGAAACTATCCAATCTATCAAGATAGTAGGGATAAGACTCCCACTAGATGTTAGTAGATCTACCTTAAAGTTTCACATTACATTAATTAATTAAATATATTTAATAATTTTAGTGGTCCAATTGAAATTGACACGAGTTTCTAATTAAAATAGATATAAAAAATATGTCATGTGTTTGTCAAAAAGAAAAAAACACCTAAGTCATTATTTATAGAACCCCAAAATACTAGGTAGTGTTTGTGTAATTTATCCTAAAATTTCTAACAATCTCAAACATTAGTGATGCTTTCTTTGATTATGTTACTAGAAGTTGGCCATAGAAGAAGTCTCATGTCTTTCTTTCATAGTATTTCTTTCTCCTTTTGTGGGGGTGATGATTGTCACATACACATCATGTGATCTTGTGCTTATAAAGACTTTCAAGAAGCCTCAATCTAATGACACATAAATGAATATGTCTAATATTAGTAATGATATGAGCTTGTAATAGATGAAGGAATTAACAGCATCAACTTCATTGTTTTTTGTAAGAGCTAGATGTTATTTGTTCGATTTGTTTGTTGAAAGTTGAATTTAAGTAGCATAATGATGCTTATCTAGATCTTCTCTATTGTCAAATGAGAAGGAGAAAACACCTCTTTATAAATTTTTGAGGTTTGTCCTCATTTGATAGATGACTCAAGAGATTATAGATGAGATGAGTTTTCATGACATCATTTGTTGAATTGTTCTTTGTAAACACGCGAATAATAGATAAAGAAAAAAGATAAATAAGAGAAAATGGGAGATAGTGAAAGAAAAAGTAGAAAAAATAATAGAGACAATTATCTTAAGTATTTTCTTTTCTTTTATATATATCATTATAATTATTTTTTCTTAGGATCATGAACGTGAATTTATTGAGAAATTCAACTTGCTTAAAATTCTCATGGTGCATATTTATACCTATCTCTACATGCATACTTATTTCCTAACAACTATTAATAATTTAGCCTATAAACTTTTATTTCCTACAGTTAAGTGTCTATATTTTCAATTTGGTTGCAATTTACTATCTCTATAAATAGAAGAATTAATGACCATTACATTGCTTTGCATTTTAATATCTAAATTTTAGTTTTAGTTACATTTTAGTATTTGTAATTCATTTTTTGTTCTTTTTAGTGTTTAATTAACTTTTTTTTTTTTTTTGCTAGAAACTAATATTATTAATTAAAAGAGATTAGTCTAGAGTCCAATCCTCAAAACAAGCCATGATAGCTAGGATGGGGGTCTAAAAACCCAAAAGCTACAGCATATCCTGGCTTTTGCTTGAGCCGCAACCCCATCAGCACATTTATTAGCATCTGTAGATACAACGAAAAAAAAAAAAAAGAAAGAAAAGAAAAGAAAAAAGGACAACAATGACAAAAGACTTTAGAAATAAAATATCATAAATGATCCTTTTAATCTTCTATGAAGGGGAAACACCAGAAGAGACTCGATCAATGACCAATTTTGAATCCAATTCAACCACTATATTTTGCCATCCTTGTCTCCTTGCTATCTTCAAACCTTCCCACACAGCATGCGCCTCGCTTTTTGCCATGGTAACTTCTTCCAGGAAAATAGAAGAAGCCTGCAGCAACCCCCCTACACTATTTCGACGCACAAAACCACAACCCCCTCTTCTGTTATTTATATTAATCGACCCACCGCAATTTACTTTCACAAATGACGTAGCAAGTGGCTTCCATCTTTCAGGCCGAACATGCTGTAAAAAATCAGATTGTGTATTTCTTGCTCTAACTTCAACACCTGCACGCAACAAACCCACGTCCTTCAACTTTAATCTGATGACAAATATTACCTTATTTGGATGTGGACATCCTTGGATTATGCATTCGTTTCTATGGATACAAATATGCCACAAGGTGATAATAATTTTGGTCATGAAATCCTTTCCATCGCTCTTGGTGGACTGAATAGATTTTACTACATACTCCATCCAGCTATCAACTCATGAAGTATCAAATTCATCAATTCTAATTTGGCACACTTGAAACCAAATCAGCTGCACCTAGCTAGATTGATGCAAAAGATGCTAGGCAGTCTCTTTGGCATCATAGGTAAAGCATAAAGCATCTGATTTAATTTTCCTATGAAACAAACTAGAATTAGTGGCGAGGGCATTATGACGTAATTCCCAAACATGGTGTTGTTGTTTTGGTTGACATTGCAGATTCCATGTCATCTTCCAAACGTTTTTACCAATAACATGCTAAGAGGATGCTCTATCTATGACATTTCTACTAGTTTCTATTTCGGCATAATAACAAGATTTTACCAAAAAGAGACTATTTCTATTTTTCGGCCAAATGATTCTATCTGCTACAGGATGATGACTTATAGGAATTTCCCTTATTGCACACATTTCCTCCTTACTTAATAAATGAGACACTTTATGAAAATCTCACTTCAAATTGTTGTGATCAATAAGGTCCTTGACTGTTAAATCTTGAAGATCATCTTCAACAGCTCTAGGACTTAACTTACACCTAGCAATGGATGGAATCCATGGATTATTCCATACATTTATTCCATTCTCGTTTCCTACTTGCCATGACAATTCCTTTGATATAAAGCCTTTCTCCACTTGAATGCTCTGCCATGCCCAAGATGCTCTTTCTCCTCTTTGCAAATTCAAAAAATCATCCTTAGGAAAGATAATGCTTGTTAATAATTTCATCCAAAGGGCATCAAGATGTTCTATTAAGCACCAAGCTAACTTTCTCGGTAGAGAATCATTAAGCTTTAGTAGGTCTTTAATTCCTAAACCCGCTACATATTTTGACCATGTCAATGAATCCTAACTTTTCCAAAGGAATCTTATGACCCTTTAAGATTCTCTCCACCAAAAATTTGCAATAAGGCTAGAGACTTCTTTACTCCATTTATTAGGAAATTTAAAAACCTTCATAGAATATATGGGGATTGTATAAGCAATAGCCTTAATCATCACTTCTCTCCCTCCCATTAATAAAAAATTTCCTTTTGAACTTTGTAATTTGGTGGCAAGTTTATCCTTAACATTCCTCAACACTTTATATTCAGATCTCCTTTAAATAGAAGGAAATCCTAGATATTTACCTAGCATAGCATTAGGGTCAATGTAAAGGATCTGAGAACACTTTTGAACAGTATCCATATTAGTTGACTCACTAAACATTAAGGAAGATTTATTGAAATTGACCAACTGTCCAAAAGAGGAACACTAATAATCCAAAATATGTTAAACACCTCAAGATTATCCTTAGAAGCTATTAAGAAAAAGAAAGTGCATCTTCCGCAAAAAACCAATGGGTTATTTTAGGGCTTCACAAATGAATCTTAATACCATGCAGACAACCATTCTCCTTTGCCTTACTAATCATATGAGAAAGAGCATCGATCACCAATAAATATAGATACAGAGACAAGGGGTCTCCTTTTGTAATGCCTCTAGTAAAAATCAATCAACCAATTCTCTAACTACTTATCATAAAATTATAGGAAATTGAAGAAACATAATCTATGACTAACTTTATCCAATGTTGTGAAAAACCCATATTCTCCCTCACCTTTTCTAGAAACATATCATTTAACTCTATCATAAGCCTTTACCATATTAAATTTCAAGGCACAAAAATCATTTTTCCCTTTCTTATGTAATTTAAGAAAATGACACATCTAGTGGACTATATTATGTTATCTTGGATTAACTAACCTAAGATGAATGCATTTTGAAAAGAGGAAATGATAGAGTGCAAAAAATGGTTGCAAGTGATTAGTAAGAACCTTTACAATGATTTTCTAAGCAAAATTACATAGGCTCATAGGTCGAAATTAAGTGACTTCAAATGGGTGATGGACTTTCGAGATTAACACCAAATTTGTGACATTAAAAGAGTAAGGAAATGTACCTGATAGCCAAAATGATTTTGTTGGTTCAGTAATGAATGGTTTAATAGTTGCCCAATTGAAATACATTAGCTGAATACGTAAGAGGGGGGTGAATTGGGTATTAATGATAATTTTTTTATCTTCTTTAAACTTTAGTGATAAATGCAAGAATTTTATGCAGACTAAACAATAGAACAATAATAATGAATGAGGAAGTAAAAGAGATAGGGTAAGAGAGGATCAAGCCTTAATATAATGTAGAGTTCAGATCGTCTCCAACTAAAGACTTTACACAATTTTATTAATCACGATAACTCAATGCTTAATCAAGAGTTTATACCACATCTCAAACTCACAATGATCACTCAAATACACTTCAAGCGTAATCTCAAACTTTCTAGTGTAGTGCTTTTGTATGATTGTTTTGCAAGTAATGAAACCTTAGTATTACACTCTTAATTTTCTCACTCAATTAGATAACATGACAAAGCACAATTAAAAGAATACAAGAATGTAAGAGAATATTGGGAATTTGCAGTAGAATATCAAATTTCTTGTTGTCTTTGATGGATAGTTGGAGTATAAATAGCCTTTGCAATTTTCTTCCCATTGCTGCAATAAATGTAGCTAATGGTTAGTTTTAGAGTACTACCGATCAATCACTATACAAGATACTGATCAATCAGTAGTATAAAGAACCTAGCCTTTACCCTTCATACTAATCGATTACTAGATGTGTCGCCAGTGTTTAAGATAACCATAGAATATTTTAGTTTTAAGTGCAGGCTACCAATTGATTGATAGAACAAATATCCCAACATTGCCTTCTTAGCGATCGGTCGTTACCTTAGTTGCCATGTATCACTTCAACCACAAAATGTTGTAGGGTTAAAGAGGGGCTACTAATTGATCGCTAACATGTACACTAATCAATCAGTATGCCCTACATCTACATAATTTCTCCCATCGTTTCCTATAACACAAATTAACAAAGAAGCAAACCAATCCCAGCACATAACTAACAATCATTCAAGAATTTTGTCCTAAAAGCAGCTTAATATGTAATCATTTAAACTTGATATTTAGCTAATTCAATACATTAATGATTTTAATTATAATTAAGTTTTGTCTCATCAAAATCATATATACCAAAATGTTCAATAATATCTCCCTTTTTCATGAGGACAAAACTTATACTTTTCATATACTCCCGCTTAATCTAATATTCCCCCTCAATCAAGCATTCATATGTAAAAGGATTTCTAATGTAAAGAACAAAGTTGAATGCTTTAATTTGCAACTATTAGTTTAAGGAGAATACAATATATTCATAATTTCAATTCTTATATTGAACTTAATTGATTGCCAAGATAAAGCAACTCTCTATATAACTTAAGGTCTTTCTCTCCTTTTGGCCTCATAAAAAAGATGAGATTCTAAGTGATGAAGGGGAAGAGACATGCAAGTGGAAAATTCAACATAATCCTTGCTTAAGCCTTAGGATATGCCCCTTATAATAAAAATAAATAAATAAAATAAAAAATAATCCCTCAAGTGTAAGTATATAAAACCTCCCATACAGTTGCATGTTAATTACTAAGCTTATTAGTCATATACCAATCTAGACTACAAATAGCAAGCTCAACTTGTCCATCCCCCAAACACAAGCCATTCATTGGCAAACATAAGAACTAAGCAAAGACAACTTCATACAATTCATTATTGAGTCTACAAATATAAAGATTAAGTCCAAAGACATAAAAACAAACATAAGGAGAGGCTAAAGGCTTAGTCCACAAAAAAGGAACAAAATGAGGCCATCAAGGCCAATCTTAATGACAACAAAAGAAAGGAACAAGACGTTAGGAATGCGCCCTTAAGATTCATCATTAGAAGAGGAAGAAGTTGAACACCGATATAGGAGTTTGAACTGGGCATACAAATCACTAAAGCTTGAATGCATATGGCAGTTGATATTGGAAATACCATTTCAAACTTCTTCCCAAAGCTGTTTAACTTCGTTGTAGAGCTATTGGAAACGACCCTCCATATATTGGTAAAATAGGTATTGGACCTTAAGGGTTAGTGTTAAGTCAAAAGGAGGCAAATGGTATCCAATGCTGGTGTAGCCTTACGACTCCTAGCGAATGCATGGATAGGCTCACCCTCCCCTTCATTTTGATCTATATTCAAAAGAGAGGCTTCTCTTAAATCTCACTACCACTATGTAGTGGAGAGAGATCCTTATCTTTCTTTTCCTATAGATGACTCGTCTTTTTCCACATGGTTTGGGAAATGCTAGGCAATTTGTATTTAGAGACTTTGTAAACTTTAGGGGTGAAGGAGACTTAACTCCTTTTCTTTCCAAAAAGTGAGTAATGAGGTGAGATAATTGAATAATACTCTAATTTGGTCTGTTTGTCACCTTCTTAAAGAATTCAAACACTAAATTAAAATAATTTATTTTGATGTCCTTTATCAAATGATATGGTATCCAAAGGTCACCCTAAGTGATGGTTTGGTGTTGGCCCGCTCTAGGACAATAGTTATCTACAATAAAGAGATGAAGGGTTTGCTGCCAGAGTGGCAAATGAACACCTTTAAGATTTTTCTTATTATGCCAATGTTCACTTGCTCTATGAGTGCCAAAAACTACATCATAATACTCAGCCTCATTATTACCAAAACCATTCATGTAACCAAATCTACCTGTTTCAACACCTAACAAATCACAAATATAATCTTTATCGATCTCAATCATATTCCCATATACATATGTGCATAATTTGCTTTTAACTTCATCATGTGGCTCAATTCCAATTTCTAAGTTACCATTCTCATCTAATCTATCCGTTAAGTTACAATAGAACAACTTTACGACTTCTTCATGAACATGCTTAGGATACTCTTAAGATTAAAACTCCTTATTTGACACAACACTCGGTATCCTAAACAAGCCTAGATTTTAGAAAGCTTATCTTTCATAAGTCCTACTAACATAAGGAGAAAGGGCATCAAAATACGTAGTAATGTGATGGGAGCTTAAGAAAGTGCTTATAATTAAAGGAAGCTTTAGCCTTTTTGGTTGGTTTACCATAGCTATTATGGAATTTCACTGCACAGTTGATGGGTGTTGGAATGTTAAGGTTTGTGTGAGTGGGAAAATGTGAGATCTTAGAAGAGAAGGGATGGAGAGTGGATGTGTAGAGGAGTGAATGTTTTGGTGAAGCAAAAATAAGTTTGAGAGTGATTTAATGTGAAGATGGATGATGGTAGGGTTTGGTGTTGAGAGGACGAGAGAAATGTTAGCAAGTGTTGTTGTGAGAAATGAAAAGACAATGTTTTTTCCTATTAATCAATTGGTGTAAAGCTTATCAATCAATTGGTTTGGGTGAAAAATGGACCAATAGCTTCTATTCATTATGGAGGAATAGTGATTGATCCACTTGTACTGATAGATTGATAGAAGGAAGAAATCTATTGATTGATTGAGTTGATGTCTATTGATCAGTTGCCTTAGGTATAAAAAGATCAGAAGCTTCTAAGCTATTGCATGGTCTTATCAATCGATCGATGGGTGTACTATTGATTGATAGCTGCAAATTCTACAGCTTTTCACAAAGCAATTAGTATACCAAATTACAAGACAAAAGATAAATTTTGATGACTTTGAAATTGGATCAAAAGGCAATTCAAAAGCTACTAACGAGTTTCATATGATCAGTAGGAGCAATTTACACTCATAGAAACACCTAAATGCTATAACATGATCAAATCACCATTTAAATTAGGCAAAGTCTAATTTTAGCAAAAATGAGCAAAACTAAGTAATTTTGAGCAACAAGCAATGAGATTACCAAATGATCACTTTGTACAAACTTCAATTACATCGCCAATCACATAGGTGTAGCATTTTAACCACAAAAACCAAGTTTAACCAAAGTTATATCAAAAGTTCCTTAAAGAGTATGCATAAACTTAGTTAGTTCACCAAATTTTCATAAATCTTCTAGTGATTGCCTAAGAGCACCTTAAGCCAACTTTGATATGCATAGTAGATCATGAAAAGAGCAAGAGCAAGTCATCAAACACATAATAAGTTAATTTAACATTTAAAGTTCCTAAAAGTATCTTTTGTACAAATTGAGGCATAGAGAGAATAAATATGCACAAACTCATGATTTAACCAAATGAGTAACATAAACATAATCTATGGACAAAATATAACATACAAGGATCAATTTTGGGCACGGAAACCAAGGTAAGACAAAATGGTGCACACATGAACCTAGATTCTTATAATCAACTTCAGATGTGCCCAAAATAAGTTAAATAACAAGATTTATATATCAAACATATACAATCATGTTTCTTAGGGCAAATATCATGTTATAAGCTAGTCAGTTCATTAGATAAGTCAATTTTTGTAAGTGTCACTATATTGGTTCTTAACTGCCTAACATTATTCCTGTAGTATCATTCTCAATTCTCTTCTTGATGTGCAAAACCTTTTCTCACTAAAGGGTTTAGTGAATGTATTTGCTATTTGATTGTTTTTATCTACTAAGCATATATTATTATTTTGAACATGATCACGGATGAAGTGATGCTTAATTTCTATATACTTAGTCATTGAGTGTTGGATTAGATTATTTGTTAGATTGATTGCACTTGTGTTATCCATCTAAGTGGGACATTAGTGTATGTAAGGCCATATTCATATAAGGTTTACTTCATCCAAAGGATTTAAGCACAATAACTACCAGTGGCCACGTAATCAACCTTGGTAATTGATAATGCTACAGAATTCTGCTTCTTAGAATGCCAAGATATTAGAGAATTTCCTAAAAAGTGAAATGTGCTACTTATGCTTTTTTGATCAACTTTGCATCTAGCAAAACCAGCATCGGAGTATCCAACAAGATCAAAATAAGTAAACTTAATATACCATAAGTCGATTTTAGTGGGACCTATAAGGTACTTAAAGATGCATTTTACCACACTTAAGTGAGATTCTTTAGGACAAGATTAAAATTGTGCATATAGACATATGACAAACATGATATCAAGCCTAGATGCGGTTAGGTATAACAAACTAGCTATCATACCTCTATACAACTTTTCACCTATAGGTTTTCCATTTTCATCTTTATCAACTTTTAAGGTGGTGCTCATTAAAGTAGGCTTAATCTTGCAATTATCTATTTTAAATCTCTTGAAGAGTTTCTAAGTATACTTAGCTTGATTAATAAATGTGCTATTTATAGTTTATTTAACTTAGAAACCTAGAAAATAGTTGAGTTTCCTCATTATGCTCATTTCAAACTCTTTCTTCATACATTCTATAAACTTATCCACTAAATCCATACTAATAGCTCCAAACATAATGTCATCTATATAGATTTGAACAATCAATGTATTTGACTTATGATTCTTGATAAATAATGTTGTATATAACTCGTCTCTTGAAAAACCATTATTTATCAAGAAGTTACTAAGCTTTTCATACCAAGCTCTAGGAGTTTGTTTGAGTCCATAGAGTGTTTTGTTGAGTTTAAATACATTATCGGGGAATTCATTATGTTCAAACCCTTGTGGTTGCTCTACATATACTTCTTCTTATATAGCCATTTCAAAATGCACTCTTAATATCCATTTGAAATAATTTAAAATTTTTAAATGCAACAAAAGCTAAGAGCAAATAGCTTTAGCTTAGCAATCAGGGCAAAAATTTCATCAAAATCTATCTCTTCTTCTTGATTATAATCTTTAGCTACCAATCTTACCTTATTCCTAGTTACTATACTGGTTTCATCAAGTTTATTTCCATATACCCATTTTATTCCAATCACCGATCTATCATTAGGCCTAGGTACAAGATCCATACCTCATTTCTTATGAACTGATTAAGCTCCTCTTGCATAGCTTGTATCTAAAATTCATCTTTTAGAGCTTTGTCAATGTTTTTAGGCTCTTCTTGAAATAGGAATACCACATTACTTAAATTTTTAAGGGAAGCTCTAGTTCACATCTTATTGGATGGTTTGCTTATAATCATGTCTTTAGAATGATCTTTTATAAACTTCCAAGCTTTAAGTAAGTTCATAATAGGTTGATCAATTTCTTGATATTCCTTAGAGATTATTTATATTTTATGCTCTTATCAAGACTAAGATTATTCATGTGACACCAACATTATTAATTTCATTATTTGGCTCTATATATTCAAACGCATCATCAAAGAAAACATAAATAGATTCTTCTACTACCAAGGTTCTCTTATTGAACACTCTATATGCCTTACTAGTCTAAGAATAACAAAAAATATATATATCTCCATTGAATTACAATCAAACTAACCTAATTGATCTTTGCCATTATTAAGCACAAAGCATTTGGTACCAAATGGATGAAAGTAAAAATTGTTAGGTTTTTTTGCCCCTTCTAAGCTCATGGGAAGTTTTTTTTTTTTTTTTTTAAATAAGCCTTATAAAAACTTAGTTGAATATATAATAAGTGATATTCACCACCTCGAACCAAAAATATTTAGGTAAATTGTTTATAGAAAGCATTGTTCTTGCTATTTTTTATGAAAGTCCTATTTTTCCTCTCGGTGACTTCATTTTGTTGTAGAGTTCTAGGTGCTATGAATATGTGTTCTATATCATTTTTATTTCCATTTCATTATTTTCAAACTCTCCCATATGATTACTGTCACGCCCTGAAGTGGTAAAGTCGTAACAGCTCCGCTGTGTAAACCACCCTAAGATAGAAGTTGGCCTTACAACCGCTATCTTAGACCTGATTTACATAAGGCGTCCAAGACTAGCCCGCTTTGAAGTAAACAGTTTGTAATTTAGATAAAGCATTTACCTAAAAAAGTGAGAAAATTTATATATATATACTATAAATTCAGTTATTACATTATTCCAAAAATGAAAAATTCTAATTAAAACAAAACTTAGACCTTAAGAATATATGTTCGTTCTTCAATATTTTTCCTCACTCCCCAAGATCCAGCAGTTGCTAGCTTCAGAGTAGTTGTTGCCGCTTCTTAATCAACACTTGCACGACGTCTATAGGGATGTGAGCAACCACAGCTCAGTAAGTTAAGACGGAGGACTTAAAACTATACCATACACATAACAAGGTTTTCAATCACTTATTAGGTGCAATGCATGTGCAAGCAAATACCATTGCACAACGTTGTCCAGCCCGTCGTAAGATTAGAAAAATTGCGCTCGCTTTAATCCGGGTTGAGGAGTTGCCATTAATGCAACAGCTCACGACTAAACCCAGGCTTGTGCAATGGAGACCTCGCTTCTCCCACGACTACCTTCGAACCACTGACTTTACCCTCACCGCGACCTCCTCTCCTATCACTTAGTTTGGCTAAGGATGAAGAAGGAACCATTTTGCAATCCTACGCTATCCCTTTCGAAGGAGTCGGTATTTGGCCGGAGAGTCCTAAGTTCCCCTAACGGGTTGCCATACATGTCCGATTATGATTACTGGTCGTATATTGGATTAAGTCCAATTTAGGGTGATCAATCATTTCATACAAATCATACAATATATGCTAGAGTAACAAACAGAATCGTAGCATCACCCATAATCAAGCACATGCACACATCCAACTATCTAATAAGCACAACCAAGCATAATCTTAAGCCTCCAAAATACAGCATCGTATTAATTCCAACTTACCTCGACTCCTTGCTCACTCACTCAAGGTCCGACTTGCTTAGGCCATCGCCAATCATCCTTATAACATAAACGTGGTTTCAGTTTTTCATATAATTATTATAGGTTCATTTTATCCTATAACGCTTATTGTTAGGTTTTGTTTAGGGTTTAATATGACTAATTATCTAGGTCTTAAGTCTTTTACAATTATTCTAGGTTTGGGGTTAGGTTCGGGTTTAGTTTCTATATCAATTTCTAAATTAGGTTCTAGTTCGATTTCTAAGTAACGTTTTATATTCTAACCCTAGAAATTCGTTTCAACCCATAATGTGAAATTAATCACATTACTTCCCAATCTCCTAAATGCCATTATTACCCCTAGTTAGTATTTATTTTACTCAGTACACTTAAATCCACATTAGTGTACCAAATTCACTCCTAATGTGAGAAATTTTTACATTTTTCATATAGTTACATAAATTCAAATCTTCTATTGGTTTTATTATATATCCTTATTATTTATATAATATCAATTTTCATCCTACTATTTTCTATTTATTATATTTCCAATAATTATGTATTGTGTATTATTACCTATTATGTATATAATACACTTCTACTATTTCTATCATTTTAATTACCATCCCTAAACATCAATTGTCATTTCAAAATGTCTAAATTCATCCTAAATTAGATTTTACTCCTAATTTCCCTAATTTACAAAATTAATTTAAAGTTAACTATTTTTCCCTATTAATCATTTACTACATAATTAACCTAATAATTACATCTAACATCCTAAATGCTACGAGTATCATACTCCATCAGATTTCAACATCCTAAAACATATAATTATTCACTAAATCAGTAATTAATCATTTAATTACTTAATTAACCCTAAATTACCCATTTTATGCCTCATTTTAGGGCCTAAAAATTATCTAAAATTTTCAAAAATTAATTTTTGAAAATGGGCTTCATAGCACTATTCTATATCATCTAAGTAATCTACACAAAAATTTTGGGCTCGAAACTACACTCCTAAGGTCATTTATTTCTAAACCCAATTATGCTCGGTTTTGAACAATTTCTTAAGGACCATATATTACAAGACATATTTTCATCAAAATAATATTTTTCCTAAAAACTACATACCAAAATATTCTAGAATAACAAAATTCATAATTTGCTAATAATATTTACTATTTTTACAAAATTACACAAGAATCAGGCTGGAAATCGGACTCATCGATCTGGGTGGCTCCGGCCACCGCCGGCCGCTGTGGCATTGTCGGCAGGCTTGGGCACTGCCACCACCGTGTGGTGGTGGTGGCCATCCACTTCCAACTGCTCGTTTAGTGGGGGTTCCTTTTAAAGGCCCTAATTGCACAGTTTTTCCTAATTTTTTTCTAACTTGAATTTTTTTCTCAATTTTTTCCTCTCTCTATTTTTCTCACTTTCCAAACTGCCCAAATGAGCTCTGTGATTTTTCTTGCTATTTATAGAGCTTTAGGGGATTTATTGTGCATTAAATTGGACAAGCTAATTGCCTTATCCCTTAATTTTTGGTTTTTGTGTTGTCTTAATTTAATTGGTTAATTTTTCTTTTTCAGATTCTGACTTGCCATGACCAGATTTGCATGATTCCACACTCTTCTAATTTTTCCAGAATTAATTTATAATTTTCTTTAATTATTTACTAAGTTTTTTGTCAACTTAGGTAATTTTTCGTATTTTTATCTATACGTAAATACATGTGGGGTATATGTGAACATTCCTAATTATTATTTTGGTCATTCTAAAATTTTTAATATACATATAATCTATCTATAGTAATTTATTAGTTATTAGATTATACTTTTTGTCTTTTCGATAATTAGCAATTATTATGCTTAAAATTTAAAAATTTTATAGTCTCCTATTTTATTACTTATTTTCTTAAATTCAAGTTTACAGGGTCATTTTTACTAATATTTCTCTCAATAGTTTATAATTTAGGCTTGATCGAATCTTTTAGCCAATCGAAACCTTAAGTGATTGGTTGTGGGATTTACAATTACTTCTAATAAAGACTATTGAAAAACTTTTTCATTTTAAACCTTTCTGCAATATTTCAAGAACACATGATTCTTCTTTGTTTACAAGGAAAAAGGTCTAAGTGTATCTAATGAAGTCATCAACAATAATCAAGGTGTATCCTTTTTCTCTTAAACTTAAAGTTTAAGTTGGACCAAATTAATTCATATGCAATAGTTAGAGTAGCCTAAAAGTTGAAATGATATCTTTTGACTTAAAGAATGATTTTGTTTGCTAGTCATTTTGACATGCTTAGCATTTCTTATCTTTATTAAAACTAATCTTTGATAAACCTTTAACAAGGTAATGTTTAGCTAGTTTAGATAAAGTATTCATAGTAGCATGCCTCAACTTCCTATACTAAAATTAACTATCATTATTTTGAGTGGATATATAAGATATTGGAATTATAAACATAATTGAAAATGATTTTGTAAATATTTGCTTATCTATACTCTACAAAATAAATTTGGCCATTCTCAATGCATTCAATAGAGCACTTTGAAGCAAGAAAGGTAACCTTACAACCAACATCACATTGTTGACTTATATTAAGCAAGTTATGCTTCAAATTATCTACGAGAAGAACATTTTTAATTGTAAGGTGTTTATTGATGAGAGTGTTATCTTTACTAATTACATAAACTTTCCGACTATTTTCGAATGTAACACTTCCTCTATCCTTCAAGTCTAGTGTTGTGAACTTAGATGTATCCCCTTTCATATGCCTTGAATACTCAATAACCAAGATCCACTTGTTGCTCTAACTTGAAGGATCCTACAAAACGAAAGGTTATTTTTTGGGGTACCTACTTTAGTTTGGGTCTTTTAAGGGATAGTTACCAACGTGTAAGCTTATCTCTTAGAGACCAAAACCATCTTGCTTTTGTGATTCAACCTTATTACGTTTTACTGTATAAGTATGTGTAATATGACCATATTTTCCACAATAATTACAAGTCATATTAGTTTCTTTGACAAAGTAACTCTTATAAAACTTATAAACATTGCTTCTATTATAGCTAACTTCAGTTTCATCTAATCCTTGACTTTGTGAACCAAGGAGCTTTTTCGAATTCTTTTCTCCATCTGCAAATTTGGCTATAGTTTGGTTTGAATTATTGATGCTAGATTTTAATATGGCATTTTCAATTTCAAATCTTCTTATTTTATCAACCACATCATTATCTTGCATGTTAGTTATGCTATTAATTTTCTTTTCAAGCACTTTAGTCTTTTCTTTCAATTCATTATTTTTTTTTTTACTAGTTCTTCATTATTTGAACTCAATTTTGTATTGCTCTTATTTAACTTATCAACTTCTAATCTTAAGTACTCATTATCTTCCTCTAGGCCTTTCTTTGCATCTACTACTGTATTGTATTAACTCTTTATTACATCAAATTCATTACCAACATTGTTCATTGTTTGTTTCAATACTTTGTTTTTTTGTTTTTTTTTTTTTTGAACTTTGATAAATTCTTTCAACGATTCATCATATGTATTTTTCAATTTAACATAAAAGGATTGTGGTGTGGAACATACCTCATCTTTTATTGCCATGAAACATGTTTTCTTATCAGAGTCACTTGAGTTATTATCACTCTATGTTGCTACCATTGTTTTATTTCTTAATCCCTTGTCCGTCTTGTTGAGAAGAGGACAATATTCTTGAATGTGACAAGCTTTTAACAATTGTAGCACTTGAATACTTCTTTCCTTTCTTTCTTGAATTTGAATGTATTTCCTCCACCATCCTTATACTTTCTCAACTTCTTATTGAACTTCATGAATTTTTTCAACTTCCTTATCATTATAGCTATATCTTCATCCTCACCATCGCTTTGTTCATCATCATCACTTATTATGACTTTGGTTGTCTTGAGAACGATTGCTTTCTTCTTATAGCCCTCTCCATGCCTCTTAATCATTTCATGTGTTTTAAGAGTTTCAAAGAGTTCTTCTCTTGACATTTTTCCTTTTTTGCTCCCTAATCATTTGGTAGTGACTTAGAATTTTGGAATTAATTTCCAAGTTAAAGAGTTTAGTGCCAAGTATTAGTAATGGATTGACAACGTTAATGAATCTTTTGTATATTTCATCTATTGTTTCATTAGGAAGCATCTTAAAATTTTAAAAATTCTTCTCTTAAGAGGCTTATCTTGGTATCCCTAACTCTTTATGTTCCTTTATAAGTATTTTGTAATTCATTACATATCTCTTCAACATTAGAGCATGTACATGTCTTATTAAAGTCTTATTCACTCATAGCACAATGCAATATACTCATAGCTATTTCATTTAGATCCACTTCTTCCAATCATCATTGGTGTAATCTTCTTCTTCTTCTTCTTTATCTTCTATTTGAATAAGACCATTCTCTATAAGATGCTAAAGCATTATATTTTGTGCTTTAATAAAAATCTCCATTCCTCACATCTAATAGGGATAATTTTCACTAGTTAAAAGTTATGGCTTATTAATAACTTGCCCTTCTATGAAGCCTAGTGCATCTAATGTCATGATCTTTACTTTAAATGCGATTAAGCAATAGATATAGATACCTGGTTATGATACTAATTGAAATATGCTAGGCTAATACTCAACAAGGAGGTGAATTAAGCATTAATGATATATTTTTTATTTTCTTTATACTTTAATGATAAATGCAACAACTGTATGTAAACTAAATAATAGAACAATAATAATAAATGCTGAAATAAAAGAGATAAGGTAAAAGAGGATCAAGCTATAAAATAATGCGGAGTTTGGACCACCCCCCAACTCTTCATGGTTACTAATCGCCTCCCACCGAGGACTTCACAAAATTTTATTAATCACAATAACTCAATGCTCAATCAAGAACTTACACCACTTCTCAAACTTATAATGATCACTCAAATACACTTTAAGCATAATCTCAAACTTTCTAGTGCAGTATTATTGTATGATTGTTATGCAAGTAATGAAACCTTACTACTACACTCTTAATTTTCTCTCTAAATTAGATAACAAGATAAAGCACAATTAAAAGAGTATAAGAATGTAAGAGAATATTAAGAATTTGTAGTAAAATATTAGATTTCTAGTTGTCTTTGACGGGTAGTTGAAGTATAAATAGCCTTTGTAATTTTCTTGCAGATATTGCATTAAATGCAACCAATGGCTAGTTTTAAAGTATTACCGATTGATCGGTAGTACAAAGAACATAGCCACCACCCTTCACATCAATCGGTCACTAGATGTGTTGTCAGTCTTTAAGATAACCACAAAATGTTCTAGTTTTGAGTATAGGCTATTAATCAATCACCAAGCAAGCTACTAATCGATCAATAGCACAAAAGTACAACATGGCCTTCTTAGTGATTAGTTGTTACCTCAATTGCCATGCATCACTTCAATCACAAAATGTTGTAAGGTTGGAAAGGGGCTACCAATCAATCACCAACATGTACATTGATCGATCAATATGCTTTGTATCTGCAGAATTTCTCATATTGTTTCCTACAACATAAATCAACAAAGAACCAAACCAATCCCAACATATAACTAACAATCATTCAAGTATTTTGTCCCCAAAGCACCTTAATATGTAGTCATTTGAGTCCTTCATACCTTACTTTATTTTGTTTATTTTGATAGAAACTTAAATATTGATAATAAGATGGCCCTTAACTTACTCCCCCCAAACAAAGTAAAATTACTTACTTTGTTTAGTGATAATACTTGATATTTAGCCAATTCAATGCATTAATGGTTTTAATCGTAATTAAATTTTATCTCGTCAAAATTGTATATACCAAAGTGTTCAACACCAATGTAATTGAAAGAACAAACCATTAAACCCATTCGGTTAAAGTGCGTTGATGCTTCCTAATTGAAGGGTTGCTGTTACGCCCCGAAGCGATAGAGTCGTAATAATCCCGCTGTGCAAATCATTCTAAGATAGAAATTGACTATAGAGTTGCTATCTTAGACTTGATTTACACAAGGCAACCATGACTAACTCGCTTTGAAGTAAATATTTCATAAATGAAACATGTTATATATTTATGAACTTAAAAGTACATACTTATATTAAAATAATCTGAGTATATTTATAAGATTTAGTAACCTAACATAATCTACTTGAGTAATTTGTAAATTAATACTAAAAGCTTTAAAGATACATCTAAACTTGAGAGTATATTTGGTTTTCAATTTATATCCTCACTCCCTAGGATTTAGTAGTTGCTAGTTTCAAGTAAATATAGGCTACTTCCTAGCTAGCATCTACAATAACGTTTATAAGGATGTGAGCAATTATAGCTTAGTAAGTTGGAACGGAGACATAAAACTATATAGTAAACACAAATAGGTTTATTAACCAAATTAATTAGATGCAATGCATGTTTAATCAAATGCCATCGCATGATGTTGTTTGGCTAGTCGTAGGATTAGAAAAAATACACTCACTTTAATCCATGTTAAGGAGTTTCCGTTTAATGCAATAGCTCACAACTAAACCTAGGCTTGTGCAGTAGAGACATTACTCCTTCTGCGATTACCTTCGAACCATTACTTTCACCCTTATCACAACCTCCTTACCTGTTACTTAGTTCAACTAAGGATAAAGAAGAGATCAATTATGTTATCCAGTGCTATCCCTTTCGAAGGGGTCGGTATTTAGCCGAAGAACTCTAAGTTTCCTCTAATAGGTTGCTATGGAGGTTTGATTTATGTTTACAAGTCATATATTTAGTTAGATTGTGTTACGCCCCGAAGTCACAAAGTCGCAACAGTCCCGCCGTGTAAACCATTTTATGACAGTAACTGGCCTCACAGTGCCTACCATAGAGATAATCTACACAAAGCGTCGACGACTCCTCGTTTTGAAGTAAACAGTTCGATTAATGATTATACAATAATTATGATAATTATCACAAAGTTCAACAAAACATAGATAATTATAAATAAGTCCATAGAGCTTCCCAGGAAGTTTTACATAATAACTATAGTTTACTAATTTACAGAATGACTAACAGTCTTCAACCTTTAACTACAAAGTCAGTCTAGTTACACATTATGCTAAATAACTTGATCCTCACACCCCCTGGCTTCAAAAGGACTAACCTCTGGATAATTGTAGGGTGGCATAGTACTGGAAGAGATTACAAATCAGAACCTGCAAAAGGATCTATAAGGGTATGAGCAACTACAGCTCAGTAAGTTGAATTGGAGACTCATGAATGCATACAAGCACAAACAAGGTTAACAAACAATTATTTTCATGCAATGCAACAATCAAGTTTCATCGCACAACGTAGTTCGGTCCGTTGTGAAATCAGAGAAATTTCACCCGCTCCGATCCGGGTTGAGGAGTTCCATGTTATGCAGCAGCTCACAACCAAACCCAGGCTTGTACAATGGAGACCTCGCTCCTCCCGCGACTACCTTCGAACCATTGACTTNATTAGGGTTCCACTGCTGAGATTAACTTCCTTAAACATCTAATTAAGATCCAAATCAGTAATTAACATCCCAATCACCTAATTAATCCTAAATCACCCAATTTTACCATCATTTTAGGGCTAAAAATTAACTTAAAATTTTCGAAAATTAATTTTAAAAAAATGGCTTCATAGCACTGTTCTACATCATATGAGAATCCTACAGAAAAATTTTGAGCCCCAAACTACATCCCTAAGCCTATTTAATTTCCGGTTTAATCATGCTCGGTTTTGAACAATTTGTTAAGAACCCTATATTTCCAAACATAATTAAACTAAATTAAAATTTTTCCCTAAATCTACATACAATAAAACCTCAGAATAATAAGTTTCATAATTTTTTAGGCAAAATAACTAATTTTACAAAATTTTACAAAAATCGGGGTGAATAAATGACTAACCGGTTCAAAGCTTTCTGGCCGTCCAAACCCGGTCCAAGGCTGTTGGCCGGTCTAGATGCTGGTCCTAGTGTAGGGTGGTGGTGGTGGTTCGGTCCCAGGTGGTGGTGGGTGGTGGTTTTAGTTCACCTTGCTAATCTGCACAGTTTTTTTTTTTCTTGAATTTCTCTCGAATTTTTTTGTGTTTCGATTTTTCTCATATCACAAACTAGCCAAATGACTTCTGGAAATTTTTTCCTTATTTATAGACAATTGTAGAATTTAATGTGCATTAATTTGATGGGATTTTGCCACAATTCCTTGATTTTAGGCTCTTTGTTTGTCCAATTTCTATTGGTTATTTTTTTTCTTTTTCTGTCACGACCTAATCTTGTTGCAGTTATCCTCTTCTAATTTTTTTCTGATTTTTTTATACTTATTTTATATTTTTCTTTAATTATTTACTTAGTTTTCGGCTAATTTTAGTAATTACGCGTATTTTTATCTACACATAAATACATGTAGGGTACACGTGAACATTCCTAAATATTATTTTGCTCATTCTAAAATTTTTAGTATACATATAATCTATCTCTACTAATTTATTAGTTATTATATTACACTTTTTGCCTTTTTGGTAATTAGCAGTTATTATGCTTAAAATTTGAAAATTTTATAGTCTCCTATTTTACTACTTACTTTCTTAAATTTAAGTTTACAGGGTCATTTTTACTGGTATTTTGCTAAATAGTTTATAATTTGGGTTTGATCGGATCCTTTAGCCGATTGCCCTAAACCTTGGGTTTTAAGCTCAAACTTATGGTTACTTGTCTTGGCTTTAGGGCTTACAGATTGGATTTAAAGTGTTCAATCATTTCAAACAAATCATACGAATACAATTTCGAGTAACAAATCAAAAGCATATCATCAACTCAGAATAAGCACATGCATACAGCCAACTATCTAACAAGCATAATTAAGTATAATTGTAAGCCTTTGAGTACTACAAACTAGTACTCTAAAATATAGTAACGTATTAATTCTAATTTACCTAGACTCCTCGATTGCTCATTCAAGGTGTGACTCGCTCAAGCTATTGTTGATAATCCCTATATTACAAATATTGTTTTAGTATGTATATATAACTATCTTAGGTAAACTTCATTTTGTAGTTCTTTTGTGTTATCTTTAGTTTAGGATTTTTAGTATGTTATGCTCCGAAGTCACAGAGTCGCAAGAGTCCTGCCGTGTAAACCATTCTATGATAGTAACTGGCCTCACAGTGCTTACCATAGACATGATCTACACAAGGCGTCGACGACTCCTCGCTTTGAAGTAAACAGTTCGATTAATAATTATACAACAATTATGATAAGCACTACAATTTCTAATAAACATAAATAATTATCAGTAAGTCTACAGAGTTTCCCAGGAACTTTTACATCATCACCACAGTTTACTAATTTACAGAATAACTATCAGTCTTTAACCTTTAACTACAAGGTCAGTCCAGTTACACATTTTACTATGTATCTTGATCCTCACACCCCTGGCTTCAAAAAGACTAACCTCTGGATAATTGTAGGGCGGCATGATACTTGTAGTGATCACAAATCAGAACCTACAAAAGGATCTATAAGGGTATGAGCAACTACAGCTCAGTAAGTTGAATTGGAGACTCATGAATGCATACAAGCACAAATAAGGTTATCAAACAATTATTTTCATGCAATGCAATGCAACAATCAAGTATTATCGCACAACATAGTCCGGTCCGTTGTGAAATTAGAGAAATTTCACCCGCTCCAATCCGGGTTGAGGAGTTCCATGTTATGCAGCAGCTCACAACCAAACCCAGGCTTGTGCAATGGAGACCTCGCTCCTCCCGCGACTACCTTCGAATCATTGACTTCACTCCCGCCGCGACCTCCTCTCTTATCACTTAGTTCGACTGAGGATGAAGAAGGGACCATTTTGCAATCCTGTACTATCCCTTTGGAAGGGGTCGGTATTTGGTTGGAGTGTCCTATGATCCCCTAACGGGTTGCAATGCATGATATTTTCGGTTATTAGGGTCGACTAAGATTAAATTCCGGTTAGAGTGTTCAAACAAGTTCATACCAATTCAATCAGTCACAAAATCATTCACAATATAAATTCCAGCACAAATTCAGATACATCAAACACATGCGCAAACTACTTACAATCACAATCATATACAGGCCTAAGTCTCCGAGTATTACAAAACTAATACTCTATTACAATAAGCAATAACCCAACTTACTTGAATTTGCTCGATTGCTCGATCCTTTAATCGCGAGCTGATTTGTATCTTAGTATCCTATAATACAAATAGGTCTTTTTAGTACTCATATTTTATGGATTCTTATTCTAATTCAAAATGTAACTCATTTTCCCCATGTATACCTATAACGCTCTAATGATTCGTTGTACTCTATTTCGGGGTTCGACTCCTAAACTAGATTTTAGTTTTAAATTCCTAAGTCTTAATTAGGCTCGAATCCCAATGTAACATTAATCACATTACGCTCGGGTACTTAAATAGCCTATTGGGTCGTAATTTAGTATTTTAAACTATTCGGTATACGCTAACCCTAATTGAGGTATCGGATTTATTCCCGATGTGTAAAAGTCTTACATTTTGAGATATTTACTTAAAATTAAATATTATTTCAGATTTATTATTTTTCTGATTTCTATTATATTATTATCTAAATAACCTTATTTTTTTAGATTTATTAATTTACACTTTCACATATTACTAATTTATTATATTACTTACCTAATTTCCTTAATTAACCATACTTAGTACCCAAAGGCTAGGATTAGGGTTCCACTGCAGAGATTAACATCCCTAAACATATAATTAATGTCCCAATCAGTAATTAACATCCTAATCACCTAATTAACCCTAGATCACCTAATTTTACCATCATTTTAGGGCTAAAAATTAACTTAAAAATTTCGAAAATTAATTTTAAAAAAATGGCTTCATAGCACTGTTCTAAATCATATAAGAATCCTACAAAAAAAAAATTTGAGCTCCAAACTACACTCCTAAGCCTATTTATTTTTCGGTTTAATCATACTCGGTTTTGAACAATTTGTTAAGGAACCTATATTTCCAGACATAATTAAACTAAATCAATATTTTTCCCTAAATATACATACAATAAAACCTCAGAATAACAATTTTTATAATTTTCTGGGCAAAATAACTAATTTTACAAAATTATACAAAAATCGGGTGAATAAATGACTAACTGGTTCGAAGCTTTTTGGCCATCCAAACCCGGTCCAATGTTATCGGCCGGTCCAGGCGGTGGTTCTAGTGTAGGGTGGTGGTGGTGGTTCGGTCCCAGGTGGTGGTGGTGGTTCGTGGTTTTAGTTCACTTGGCTAATCTGCACAGTTTTCTTTTTTTTTTTTCTGGATTTTCTCTCGATTTTTTTCAGTGTTCCAATTTTTCTCAGTTCCTAAACTGGCCAAATGACTTCTGGAAAATTTTTCCTTATTTATAGACAATTTTTAGTAATTAATGTGCATTAATTTGATAGGACTTTGCCCCAATTCCTTAATTTTTGGCTTTTTGTTTGTCCAATTCTTATTGGATAATTTTTCTTTTTCTGATTTGAACCTGCCATGACTTGATCTTGCTTTAGTTTATCCTCTTCTGATTTTTTCTGATTTTTCCATAATTATTTTATATTTTTCTTTAATTATTTGCTTAGTTTTCGGTCAATTTAGGTAATCACGCGTATTTTTATCTACACGTAAATACATGTGGGGTACACGTGAACATTCCTAAATATTATTTTGGTCATTCTAAAATTTTTAGTATACATATAATCTATCTCTAGTAATTTATTAGTTATTAGATTACACTTTTTGCCTTTTTGGTAATTAGCAGTTATTATGCTTAAAATTTGAAAATTTTATAGTCTTCTATTTTACTACTTATTTTCTTAAATTTAAGTTTTCGGGGTCATTTTTACTAGTATTTCTCTCAATAGTTTATAATTTGGGTTTGATCGGATCTTTTAGCCGATCGCCCTAAACCTTGGGTTCTAAGCTCAAACCTACGGTTACTTGGCTTAGTTTTAGGGCTTACATAGTATACTTAATTATACAGGTTCTTAAGTCTCTTAAACTTATTCCTAATTTAGGTTGAGTTCTAATTTAGTTTTAAAGTCAGTTTCTAAATTAGGTTTTCAACTTAGTTTTCAATTAAGAATTTTATACGTAAACCTTAGGAAATCATTTCGACCCATAATGTGAAATTAAATCATATTATTTTCAGATATCCTAAATATCATTTTTGGTCTCTAATCAATATTTTAGTCTGTACGATACATCCTAATCCTAATTTAACTACCGAATTTATTGCCGGTGTGAGAAAATCTTATATTTTTTATATAATTACCCTAATTTAAGTTTCCTACTAGATTTATTACATATTTTTATTATTAGTACAATATCAATTTTAACCTAATATTTTCCTACTCATCAATTTCTTATACTTACATATTATACATTATCACCTAATATGTATATAATATACAATCTAATATTCTCATCACTTCAAATATCATCTCTCAACATTAATTAACATTTCAAAATATCTAAATTCATTCCAAATCAGAATTTACATGTAATTTCCCTAAATTACAAAATTAAATTAAAATATACCATTTTTATCTATTATATATATACTACATAATACTTTAATAATTACATTTAACACCCGAAATACTACAAGTAACATACTATATCAGATTTCAATATCCTAAAACATATAATTATGCATTAAATTAGCAATTATCCCTTTAATTACCTAATTAGCCTAAAATTACCCATTTTATACATTATTTTAAGGCCTAAAAATCATTTAAAAGTTTCAAAAATTCATTTTTGAAAAAGAGCTTCATAGTACTACTTTACAACCCCTAAATAATCTATATAAAAATTTTGAGCCTAAAACTACACTCCAAGATTATTTATTTCTAACTCAATCAAAGCTTGGGTTTACGAGATTTTTGAAGAACACTATATTTATAGACATAAATTCATCAAACTAAATTTTTACCTTAAATCTACATACTTAAAAACCTCATAATACCAAATTTCATAATTTTCCAAGTATATTTAGTATTTTTAACAAAATAAGTAAAATTAGAAAGAAGATCGAACTCATTGGAGTTAGTAGCTCCGGCTACCATAGCCTCTTCAATAGGTTTGGGCACTACTATCACTGTGTAGTGGTGGTGGCTGTTCACTCCTAGGTTGCCGTTAGGTTAAAGATCTCCTTATATACCTTATTTATACTATAATTTTCTAAATTTGGTTTCTCTTCTTTTCTCTCTTCTCCCTAATTTTTTTCCAATTCTGAACTGTCCAAAATGAGGATTAAGAGTGATTTTCAGAATTTATAGGGCTACTCAGATTTTTTTACATTAATTTTGAGTTAACATTGGTCTTATCTTATCTTATTTTCACTTTCTATTTGTTTCATTTTTATTGGTTAAATTTCCATCTTTCTTTTCCAATTGCCACTCTACTTTTCTGGACTTTTCCTCATGTTTCTATATATATTTTTTATTTTTCTTTAATTATTTATGAATTTTATTTAATTAATTAGCATTATTTTGGCATATTTCACGTATTTTAAGTAATTTCGCATATTTTTACCTATATATAAATTCATATATGGTACAATTAAATAATCCTAAATATTATTTATGTTATTTTATGATTTTTAGTATACATATAATTTATCTCTATCGATTCGTTAGTTATTAGAACTTGTTCTATGCGTTTTCAATAAATAATGGGAAATTTACATATAATTCAATATTTTAATAATTAATTTTTTTATTCTTTATTTTTCTAAATCTAAACTTATATGATTATTTTTACTAATATTTTTAACTTTATCATAAGATTTGAGCTAAATCGAACAATTTGCTTGGTTGCCTTAAATCTGATAGATCGAACCCCGAACATCAGATTATGGTGCTTACAACTACATTCCTCACTTCCTCTTCCTCCATAGGCTTTATTAGACTTTCATTCGTCTCTTCAGTAACTATAAAGCCAATAGCCTCTAATGTGGACTCTAGAACATTACCATTGAAGGATGTAAAAAGCTCTTGAAAGTATTATAGGAATGTTTTATTTATATCCTTATCGTGCCTGATCTAGTTACCATCATTCCCTTTTATTTCAAAAATTTTATTTCATGTTGTTCTTGCTAGAGTATTTCTATGCTTCAAGTAATTTATTCTTGATAGTTGCCTCTAGTATAATTCCTCTTGTTGTAACATCTCCGTAATTTGTTAATGCAAATTGGCTTCTTCAACTAAATATGCATAATCCACTATTTTTGCTTGCAGCATAGCAAGTTATTGATTGAGCTCTTCTAATTTTTTTTTACATTATTTCTTACATCTCTTCGGATTCAATTTTGTAAGGGGGGTAGGGTTAATAAATGATCATATAATAAAATCAAAGGTAATTAAGTTTTGAAGAAAGGGTATTAAGATCTTAATCCATAGTTTAATGAAGGGTAATAACAGAATTTCAAGGAATCTTAACCTAGGTAGTGCACAAAATGTCACATTTTTTTTTTCAAAAACTCATTAGACTCCTTATGCACTATAGGATTGGACTCTTCTCTTGCAAACTCTGGAAACCCTTAAGATAAGCAAGAATTTCATTAATTCTTTTTAATTAAAGAGAAGAAATTTTGGATTATGAGAATTGTTATGGTAAAGTAAGAGTAGTCCATATGAAGAAGGAAAACATAAAGTTTACCTAAGCCTAAAGGACTTCGGTAAGTAAAGATTTGATTTGCGGAATTTGAGATTTCTTTTTGGAGACTAAGAATTTTATGTTGATCTTTTAAGGTTGTACGTAGTTGGTTAAGGAAAAACAAAAAACCCTGAAGGACTGCTGAAATTAAGGTAAGTATCTTATATTTCGTATAATTTCTATGATCCTTATTCTTTTAACTAGTTTTGGAAATGATTATTAGTTAAACAATGCAGTAATAGAATTTATTTAGTATTGATTTAAAAAAGAGTTAGTGATGTGAAAGTTAAGGGGTGTGGTTAATGGGATTTTGATGTGGAGTTGAGTTTTTCTATAAATTAAGAGTGTTTTGAAGCATGTAGTAAGGTTTTGGAGGATAAATTGGATTTATGAAGGATTGAGTGAATAAAAGTGGATTTTTTTTTTCGAGAACAATGAGTGAAACGATTGTTTAGCATGACTATCTCCCTGATCATATCACTAGTATGGGTGTCTTTTTAGGTGGATCACAATGAGTTACATGTCTGTTCGATACATCTATGTCCTTAGTTGTGACACTTGCAGTGGCAAGAGTGAAATACAGTCAGTGACACGGTCTAACTGATATAATTGTATCACAAACCTTATTATAGGCCATGTTCTAACAAGTTGAGTTTTTCCTCCTCTTTTTGTTTTATTCCTTTCTTACATCAAAAGTAAACCTCTTATGTGTTTCATTTAGTAAATTTAAGGAGAATTAAATGGTTTAAAAATGAATTTTAACTAAGGAGAAATCGCTTATTCAATATTTAAGAAACTTTAATTAGTATCTATTGTTTCTAGAATCTAAAGTTAGGCACAATTGGTTGGTAATGGATTATAAATATCTAAGTAACATATGCTTATTGTATGTGAGTACTAGGATAGCAAAAATTAAAATGAATTAAATATATATTCTACTTAACTATCTCATTTTTGCTCATGCTTGGCTCATCTCAAGGGCCCATAGTGGCAGATCCCTAAGAGGCAACCCTAATGATCTACGTGACGTATTATCCCTTATGGAGTCTTACATGAAAATAATTTAGGGTAGATATAGGTATTGTAGAGGGGCTCGAAGAGGTACGCCCAAATACTAGGTTGTGATACGATTGTGATGTGAACAGGTCATAAGGATTGCTACTGTGTGTTGTGTGACCAACTTAAAAGTAAAGATAATTAAATGAATTATATGGGTTACTTGTTTTGCATTTCTACACATGTGGATATTTATTGTTTAATCATGTGCATATGGTTATGTGTTACGTACTTGGCTTTGGCTTACCTTGTCTTTTCTTTTTCCCAACTACGAGTCAAAATGGTGTTTATAAAGATTATAATTATGGAGGTTTCGCTATTTATGAGGGTGTTGGAGTTGAAGATTGAAATGATAGTTATTACTACCTAGATGTTGGTTTTGGAGATGATTATTATGATGATAGCCTATAGTATTAAGGATAATAATAAAGATTGAAATAGGAACTATTGTTGAGACTTGTTTTATCTTGTAATTACTATTAGAACTAGTTGTTTAATTTCATTTCCGTTTTTTTTTTCCCCGCTATGAGAGACAAGAGGGTTATTTAATTTTGTTGGTACTTGTGAAGTATTTATTGAGGAGTTTGAAAATTATGAAATGGGACTTTTATGAGATATAGATGTTAGTGGATATAAATGTAAAGTTTGAAATATTCACAATCGTTTTTAGAGCCTGACGTGTCAGTAGAGGACTAGGGACATGTGATGACCTGAGGTGTTCCTGGTTCTAGGATGTTACAGATTAAATGGTATCAAAGTCCCCAGGTTAAAGGATCTATAGAATATATAAGTGATGGATCAGTAGAGTAGTGAAAGAATTTAGGAATGAGTAGAATTTTGGACCGAAGTAGTACTAATTTAGCTTGAGTTCTTTTGCTTTCTTCAATGCCTGTATTACATTAAGTATTTCTTCTACTTCTTGTCCTATATGATTTTCTCTATTTCTTTTATTAGAAATTTAGTTGTTTATCTCCTTTTATTCCTGTACCTCTTGTAAAATGCCACTTAGGAGAATCCTTATGGTTAACAACAATGCTAGAACCAAGCAAAATGCCTCGATAGAGAGAAACATAGGAAGGCGATAGCAAGGTAGCTAGTTTCCACCAATTAATGTTGCCATGCAAGGTGATTAGATACTACAAGATGGACAGTTACCCCAAGGAGGTCAAGGTTTGGATGTTGTGGATAGTGTTTAGTTGCTCCATACTAATGAATGACATGTTAGGGGTACTTGTAGAGCGACAACAAAAACAATTCACTCTAGGTAAGTTTGCTAAACAAATCAACCCCTTTAACCCTAACAAAGAGGATGCAATTGAAGCATACCATTAGATGGAAGAAGTAAAGAAGGTCTTTGTTGCTTTTAAAGTGTTGGAAGAAAGAAAGGTTAGTTATGCTACTTACATGTTGAGGGGTATAGCAGCTTTGTGGTGGACAAATGGGAGTAGATCGGTTAAGGGACTGATTAATTAGCAAAGATTCAAGGACTTATTTTATGAGAAGTACTTTTCGAACAACATAAGGAAACTTTATGTAGAATGTATTTTACAATTGCCAATAGGGAAACAAGTCTATTGTTGAGTATGAGATAGAGTTAAACTGCTTAAGGAAATTCTTGCCAGAAGCTACTCGAGCTAATGATCGATTATGAGCCAATCATTTCCTAAGAAGGTTAAAGGTAGACTTATAATATGAAGAGAGTTCTTTTCAACTTATGGCTTATGTGGACATTGTGGAGAGAGCTAAATGGTTAGAGCAATGCATGAAAAGAAGAGACAAGTAAAAGTCCCATAAGGCAAGCATAGTTCTTGGTAAGAGACCTAAGCTAAGTATCATTCATTAGGACCAGGGTAAGAGACCATGTACCTGGTACCGCCAATTAAGGATACAACTGGGCAGGTCTTTAAAAGGTACTTGGCTTGCTGAACTCGATAAAAACCTTTTAGGGTATAACCTTATAGAGTTTAAGGTTGGGTTTTAGGATATGATTTAAAACTCTATAAGTTTTAGGATTACGTTTTGGGATTACAAAAAAACTTGATGGGAAAATTGACTCGGTAAAAAAAAAAGAGCATATATTAATAAAAATATTTACTCTTAACTTATATAATATATATATCTTATACAAGTTTTACGTTACACAATACATTTAATTCTCATTTTTTATTATTGTGTAAGTTAGTAAATATAATCTTAATTTTACTTAACTTCTTCCATTCTTTTCTCTACTTAATCTCGTATAAATCCTATAACAACCCACCCTTATAGAGTTTTTTCGATCCTATAAAAACTTGCCTCGTAGGGTTGAGAATCCTATAGGGTCGGGTTTTGGAAATAAGGGGTAAAACCCTATAGGGTTTTGGAAGGTGTTAAAACCTATAAAGGCAAGTTAGGGTTTCACAAAACCCATTTTGAACTTACTTTAGTTGCATCCCTACTGCCAATTAGACCTATAACCATTTTAGTTAAGCCTTTCTAGCCTAGGCTGACTTATCCATTATTGCCTCCACCTCCATACCTTACCCACCCCCCAACCCCCCATGATAGATGTTTATGATGTATAGGGCCTCATGAGTTGAGCTAATGTAGTTAGCCCGAAGGGGCTTATTTCTCTTGTGGTAATTTTAGACATTATAGTAAGGCATGTAATGAGAAATCCATCTTATAGATCTTTTGCAACATTTGTAAGTAGAGAGGCCATAAGGCAATTGATTGTGGGATAGTAGGAAAATAAGTAGCTATAGTTTCCTAGCATGCTCTAATGCATCACCCATTAAGGGCATAGGTTAGAGCACTAGCTGTTAGGCCTCAAAGGGTAAAATAGAGAGCTCTAGCTTAAGTGTTTTCCCTTCAACAGCAATAACATCAAGAGTATATCGAACAAGACACCATGGCAGGTATGCTCCTTGTAAATCTACTAGTGCTTTTATGCTATTTGACATGGGTGCCATGCATTCTTGTATATCTGATGTGTTTATGCATACATGTGACTTAAAACTTGAATTGTTACATGACTCCTTAAGTATTAGTACTCCTTTGGGAATAAGGGCAATGTTAGATTGACTTTGTAAAGAAGTACGCATAGAAATTTAAGGTTAAGTGTTTCCTGGAGATTTATGGGTTTAAACATGATGAACTTTGATGAGATACTTAGAGTGAACTGGCTATCTAGGTATTACACCGCCATAGATTGCCATAACATGCTGGTGTATTTAGATTCCCCAAGAGAAGAGCGATTCTTCTGAAAGTTTGAAGTTCAAAGGCCGATAAGTATCCCTACATATGAATTATAGGGTAAAGGTAAGCTAGCTGTAATGATTATAGAGGTAAGGATGATCAGAAAATTGAAGAAGTTCCAATAATGAATGAGTTCATGGAGGTGTTCCCAAATGACTTACCTAGTTTACCACCAGCTAAAGAGATTAAGTTTAGTGTCGATTTAGTACTAGGTACTAAGTCGATTTTAAAGTCTACATATAGAATGGAACTAGTGGAATTGGTAGAATTAAAAACTTGATTAGAAGAATTATAAGAGTAAGGTTTCATTAGGCTTAGCACGTCGCTATGGGAAGCACTAGTACTTTTTGTTAAGAAAAAGGATGGTAACATGAGATTGTGTATAGATTATAGAGAGCTAAATAAAGTGAACGTAAAGAATAGGTATCCTCTTCTTAGAATTGATAACTTGTTTGACCAGTTTCAAGGAGCTCAAGTGTTCTCTAAAATTGATCTAAGATCATGGTATCATCAATTGAGGATCAAAGAAGAGGATATTCAAAAGAAAGCATTTAGAACTCGCTATGGTCTATGCAAGTTTTTAGTGATGCTATTTGGCCTCATGAATGCACCAACATCATTCATGGATCTAATGAACAGAGTCTTCTGAGATTTCTTAGACAAGTTTGTGGTTGTCGTCATAGGTGACTTCTTAATATATTCTAAAAGTCAAGAAGAGCATGGAGAGCATTTCAGGATGGTGTTGAACAGGTTGTGGACAAAGAAGTTATTTTGGCTTGAACAGGTTATTTTCTTAGGCATGTCATAAATAAAGAGGGTATCTTTGTTGACCTTAAAAAGTTATAGCAGTAGAGGATTGGCCAAGACCTCAAATGATGATTGAAATTAGAAGCTTTCTTAGGTTAGTAGGTTATTGCAGACGATTTGTTGAAGGTTTTTCTAAGATAGTAGCACCGCTTACCAAATTGACCCAAAAGGGAGTAAAGTTTGTTTGGGATGATAAGTATTGGCATGTTTTGTGAAATTGAAAGAGAGACTTGTGACTGCCCCAATATTAGCAATACCCCAAAGTGGCAAAGAGTATGTTATTTATAATGATGCTTCTAGTTAAGGATTGAGGTATGTTTTAATGTAAGAAGGAAGAGTAATTACTTATGCATCCTAGCAGCTAAAACCATATGAAGACAGTTATCCTTCTCACGACTTGGAGTTAGCAACAGTTGTCTTAGTCTTAAAATTTTGGAGACATTACTTATATGGGGAAAGGTGTTAAGTGTTTAAAGATCATAAAAGTTAGAAGTACATTTTCACACAAAGGGAGTTGAACTTCAGACAGAGACGATGCTTAGAGTTAATTAAAGGCTATGATGTAGATATTCAGTATCACCCAGGTAAAGCTAATGTAGTAGTAAATGCTCTTAGTAGGAAGAAAGAAGGTAACATAACAGCACTGATCATATCACAAAAACCTTTACTTGAAGACATGTACAAACTGGAGTTAGAAATAGTGACGCGACAGGTGGGGGCCAAACTGGTAAATATACTCATTCAACTAACTATTGTGGATAGAATAAAAGCTATACAATTTAAGGATGCAGGTGTTTAGGAATCAAGAGTAAAGTAGAGTAAGGTAAAGTAGCTAAATTTAGCATTGATTCTAAAGGTATCTTGAGGTATGGGAGTAGACTATGTATGCCAAATCAAGAAGAGTTGAAGTAAGAAATCTTAAGAGAAGCCCATTACTCTTAGTACTCTATTAATCTTGGGAGTACCAAGATATACAAGGACTTAAAGAAGCACTATTGGTAGAACAACATGAAATGAGAAATTACAGAGTATATCTCTAAGTGTACCACATGTCAAACGGTAAAGATTGAACATAAGAGGTTGGTTAGTGAATTGCAACCCTTGCTTACACTAAAGTGGAAGTGGGAGTACGTGACCATAGATTTTGTCACGCATCTCCCTAGGACTAAGGAAAAGCATGATACGGTATGGATAATAATGGATCGGTTGATGAAAATAGCTCACTTTATTCCTATAAGGTTAGATTATAGATTAAAGGGGTTAGCTAAGTTGTATGTGCAAGAGATAGTGAGACTATAAGGGATTTTAATTATAATAACATCTGATAGAGATACGTGAATCTTTAGTAGATTCTGGAAAAGTTTATAGAAGTCTTTGACTACTAAAGTACAGTTTAGTACAACATTCCATCCTCTAACCGATTGACAATTCGAGCGAACAATACAGATATTAGAGGATATGCTACAGGCTTGTGCTTTAAACTTTAAGGGTAGTTGGAGTGAGCATCTTCCATTTATTGAGTTTGCCTACAACAACAGTTATTAGGCAACTATCCAAATGGCTTCATATGAAGCTTTATGTGGAAGAAAGTGTAAATCACCCATTCATTGGGATAAGGTAGGGCTGGAGTTAGTGCAAGAGGCAAGAGAGAAGGTCAGAATTATTAGGAAGAGAATATAAGCAGCTTAGAGTTACTAGAAAAGCTACATAGATAAGCAGCGACGACCATTGGAATTTTCAAGTTGGGGATAAAGTACTGTTGATTATTTCTCCAGTTAAAGGAATTAGCAGGTTCGGATTAAAAGGGAAGTTGATTCTAAGATATGTAGGACCGTATGTAGTATATGAACCAATTAGCAAGACATATTATAGGTTGGTTCTACCCCTAAGTTTAGAAGGATTTCATGACGTCTTCCATGTTTTAATGTTGAGGAAGTTTATGGAAAATCCAAAGCAAGAGTCAAGACGGTTACCTCTACAGATTGTTGAGTTGGAGTCATTGGAGTTACAACCTAATCTAACCTCAAAAGAATGACCTATAAAGATAATAGATACTAAGAATCAAGTACTGAGAAGAAAGACAATCCTTTATGACAAAGTGTAGAAAGTATAGTAGTCAAACCAGCCTGAACGAAAAGCTACCTGAGAGTTAGGGAAAGAGATAAGAAAGAAGTACTCCTAAACTATTTCAAGAATTAGGTAACTTTAGAGGACGAAAGTTTTATGGGGAAGGAAAGAATGTAATATCGAGAAAAAAAAAAAGTGGGGGTAGAGTTGGGATGGGGAGGGGATTATGAAGGTATGGAGGGGGTGTAGGACAGGTGATGGTGGGGGTAGGGGTGGTCAATAAATAATAAAAATCATAAAATAAAATCAAAGGTAATTAAGTTTTGAATAATGTGTATTAAGGTCTTAAGCCATGGTTTAATGAAGGATAATAACAGAATTTTAGGGAATCTTAACCTAGCTAGTGCACAAAATATCATGTTCTTTTCTAAAGACTCATTATAATTCTTGTGCACTATAAGATTGAACTCATCTCCTGCAAACTCTAAAAACCCTTAATATATGAGGGAATTATGTTGATTCTTTTTTATTAAAGAGGAGAAATTTTGGATTAATGTGAGAATTTTTATGGTAGAGCAAGAATAGTCCATATGGAGAAATAAAACACAAAGTTTATATAACCTTAAAGGACCTTAGTAAGTGAAGATTTGATTTGTGGAATTTGAGATTTCCTTTTAGAGACTAAGAATTTTATGTTGATCTTTTAGGGTTATACGTAGTTAGTTAAGGAAAAACAAGAAACCCTAAAGGACCACCGAAATTAATGTAAGTATCTTGTATTCTATAGAATTTCTATCATCCTTATTCTTTTAACTAACTTTGGAAATGATTGTTGGTTAAACAATGCAACATTAGAATTTATTGGATAGTATTGATTTGAAACAAGAGTTAGAGGTGTGAAAGTAGTTGATGGGACTTTGATATGGAGTTGAGTTTTTCTATAAATTACAAGTGTTTTTGAAGCATGTATTGAAGTTTTAGAGGATAAATTGGATGTAGGAAGGATTGAGTGAATAAAAGTGGTGTTTTTTTAGAGAATATTGAGTGATACAACTATATCCATAATCGTGTCACTATTAGGGTCATCTTTTTTGGTGGATCATAGTGAGTTACACGACCGTTTGACACGATTGTGTCCTTAGTCGTGTTATTTGCAGTAGCAATAGTGTAACATAGTTAATGACATGACCGTGTTGTAAGCCATGTTCTAATAAGTCAAGTTTTTCCTCCTCTTTTTGTTTTATTCCCTTATTATATCAAAATTAAACCTTTTTAATATTTCATTTAGTGAATTTAAGGAGAATTACATGGTCTAAAAGTAAGTTTTAACTAAGGAGAAATTGCTTATTCAATATTTAAGAAAATTTAATGAGTATCTATTGTTTCTAGGATCTAAAGCTAGGCATTCGTTGGTAATGGATTCCAAATATCTAGATAGGTGACATGTGCTTATTGTATGTGAGTGCTATGATAGTAAAAATTAAAATAAATTAAATGTATATTCAGCTTAAGTATCTTGTTGTTGCTTGTTCTTGGCTCATCTTGTCTTAGGGGCCTGTAGTGGTAAATCCCTAGAGAGCAACCCGAATAATCCATATGATGTATTGTCCCTATAAAGTCTCATATGAAAATGATTTAGGATAGATTTAGGTGTTGTAAAGGGGCTCGTAGAGGTATGCTCAAACACTAGGTTATGATACGATTGTGATGTGAATGAGTCATAAGGACCACTACCGTATGTTGTGTGACCAACCTAAAAGCAAAAATAATTGAATGAATTATGTAGATTACTTGTTTTGCATTTCAGCACACGTAAATATGTATTGTTTGATCATGCATATGTAGTTGTGTATTACGTACTAGGTTTTGGTTCACCTTATCTTTTCTTTTTCCTAGCTATAGGTTAGAATAATGTTTATGAAAATTACAATTATGGAGGTTTCACTAGTTATGAGAGTGTTAGGGTTAAAGATAGGAATGATAGTTATTACTATCCGGATATTAGTTTTGGAGACTATTATTATGATGATAGCCAAAAGTATTAAGGGTAATAATAAGGATTGAAATAGGAACTATTGTTAAGACTTGTTTTATCTTGCAATTGCTATTAGAACTAGTTGTTCGATTTCATTTACATTTTTTTTTCCACTATGAGAGATAAGAGGGTTATTTAATTTTGTTGGTACTTGTGGAATATTTATTAAGGAGTTTGAATATTATGAAATGGGAGTTTTATGAGATACTAATGTTGGTGGTTATAAATGTCAAGGTTGAAATATTTACTTTGGTTTTAGAGCCTAACATGTCAATAAAGGACTAGAGAGCCCAACGTGTCAATAAAGGACTAAAGACATGTAGTGATCTATGGTGTTCCAAGTTTTAAGGTGTTATAGAAACCAGTTTATGGCAACCAACTAGGACATTGATATCAGTCCCATCTTTTTCCATAACTTATTTATATCCTTCATATCTTATCCAGGATTGCTCAAATCTAAATATTTTAGGCCCTCTTACCTCAATTCTTGTAGTTTTGATAATTAGTGGAGAATGGTCACTCCCAATAGCAGGAAAGTTAGTAATTTAGGTTATATGCATTCACTAACCCCATATCCAATATTTCTTTGACTGGAATTCTAGTGCTTCTTCTATTACACCACATGTAAGGTTACCCTTGGAAACCTACATCCAATAAGCCATAGTAATTAATCATGTTGTTAAAGTGCTAAATCTGTCTTGGCTACTTTTTCTTGACCACCGCTTTTCTTGAATGCAATCCTTATTTCATTTAAGTCTCCAATAAAAAACCAAGCATTTCTAATATTATGAGCTATTCTATGAATCTTATCCTACAAAATGAGTCTCCCTTGAAAATCTGGAGTAGCATAGCAAAAAGAGATTCTTAACCAACTACTTCGACCAATGCCTTGTATTTTGGTATCAGTCATATTTGAGTTAGCTATTAATACTTCTACATTCACTTCCTTCCTCCACCAAAGAGCTAGACTACTACTTAGCCAAATTAGATCTATGTAGTGTTTCCCTTCAAATCGCATTTGATGTCTAATGGAATCTATATGAGAATCTTTATTTCTAGTTTCCATGAGGCAAACTAGAAGGGGCTTTTATTTCACGATCAAACATTGAAGCTCTTTACTTGTCAAAGGTTGCCCCAAATCTTAAATAGCTCCAATTTAAACACATCATGACATCTTAGTAGCTAATTTAGGCCAACCACTAGAGTCGGTATTTTCTTCCTTGATCTCCTCTTGTAATTCACTTTCAATTAGGCTTGTTGTGAACTCTATTCTTCTTTAGAGTCTCCTTGTTCTTGAAATATATGCAATACTCACTTCATACTTTTTTGTTTTCTTGTTGCCTTTATTTTGGGAAAAATCTTCTATAGCCTCCTTATCCTTCTTTAAAGAAGGTTGAGTATGTTCATCATCATCTTCTGTTGTTCTTAGTCTCTTGATTAAGAGAAACTGCATGGCTTTAGTGATGGGTGAGATGATATGAATTGCTTTAGTTGGAGATGGGTTTTGGGGAGACAGATGATGGAGAAGAAAATTTTTTAATGGTTGTGAAGTAGTGGGTTCATAGGTTTGGTATATTTGTTGATGGTGTTTAGGGCTATGAGGTTCTTCTATAAAGTAAGTTTGTATTTATTGTGCGTTAGCAGATAAAGAGAAGTATTGATAAAAGGTTTAAGACGAGTGAGTGAGTTGGAAGAATCTTCTATAGGTAGGATCAGATTTAAATCAAAGTCATTTTTTTTTTTTTTTTTGGTTGGCCATAGTTATGTCACTTAGAACTGGGTTTATGCTCTCCATGTTAACCATCGAAAAGAATTCCTTTGCCATATTAAGCAAAGACAAAGCCACATTAGCAAGGATCTTATTCATAAGCTATGCAACAACCACCTCATCATCATTTTTTCCACCATCCTCACTTTCCTTCCTCACATTCGATTTTGTCATGCATAAATTGACACCTTTAGTTAAATGTAAATAATTCCTCTTCAAATCTTCTTGAATGCACTTCCCTTTCTTCTTATTATTATTATTTTCTGAAATACTTGCCTAATAATCCGCTTTCCTTCTCTTAATTAAGTTGCCTTTTCCATGATTTTTCTCCTCCACCATAACCAACGATAAAACTTTGACATCAACTAAGACTCTACCACCAGAAAAGAGTTTAGGGGCCAATTTAACTTTAAAACTTGAATCAAGATGTCAATGGACATGATGAGGTTCATTCTTAAAGCAGCAATGATTCTGTAAATGCCCAATAATGTCGTAACTAAAACAAAAGTTGGGCAACATTTCATATTTTAGTGAAACACATATTTTACTATCCTCTAACATTTTAATCCATAATCCTTCCAATAAAGGTTTTAAGATGTGAAATTATACCTTAACTCGAAGGAAATTTCTTCTAACAACTTTACAATCCTTAACTTGTAGGCACCATACCAATTCTTGAAGTAATCTAATGCGCATTTTTTATAAGAAATCATATTGAGAGGTAAACCATGTATTTGTAACCAGATTTTGTAGTATTTAAATTCCAAGTCTTTTATCTTTTTTTCACAATCCCACTCTCTAAAGATGATGGGCAAACCCATAATTGACTAAGGCTCCTGTTTTGATATATTTTCTAATAATTTCTTATCTTCACTTGTTACTAAGGATAAGTTATCATTTAAATACAACACTTCCAACTTTCCCCGCTACTCCTAAAATTTAGATGGAATATTGACTACCCAACTCTAGCAATTTGTTTTTTAGCAATCATTTTTCCTATCATGTGGTACTTCTCCTCATGTGCTTCAATTTCTAACTCTTCAATGTTCATCTCAACAGTCCTATCTGTTGATAGTCAGAATTCATTCACTCGACTATTCGACTGTTGAGAAGCCAAGTAACACTTCTTTGTTGACGTCAAGTATCATAGATTTGTATCTAATTTGAATTTAAGGAAAAAAGCGTAAACAGTTATCCATTGGTATGGTTATCTTACATAACTGCCCACTATTTTTACATTTTAGGAATATACTTAATCAAAAGGTCTCTACATTTCCCAATAATTGTACGATTAACTATTATTTCAGACACTTGACATTTGCTTATAAATATAGAGAAGAAGTACTATAAGAACGATCGAATAACTCACGACTACTCATTTTGTCTTTTCTAACATTCACTTACTGACTTAAGTATCGAAGTAGCTCTACTAAACTGGCCCTAGTACCTTATAACCTTTTCTTTCTTTGTTAGAACAAAGTCCTAACCTAAAATCACTTAACAACATTTGGCGCCATTTATTTTTTCTTACATACCCACATGGTAAGAACTAGAATGACAAAGAGTATAGGTGTTGGTACTTCGTCCCACCACTATGAGGGGGAAAGTAGGTATGTTGACAAGCAACGTTTGGCTAAGTTGGAGCAATTTTGCCATAGCTTGATCAAAGAAAACCAAGAATTGAGGAAAGAACATGAAGAGATCCTTAATCTCCTTCATGGTAATGTCCATCTAAGTCAAAACAAAGAAAACAATGGCAAGTTGATTTATTCTCCTAAACTACCGAGAAAGCAGGCAAAAGTTATAATAGAACCTTTGGCCCCTACGTTCAAGAAAAATGATAAGCGTAAGCAACTATAGTAGGTACATCGTGCTGGACCTCACATATCAGCTTCTTGTCATGATGTGTTCAAGAATAGATGATGACCAATGTCCTAATGTTGAGAGAAAGAGGCTACAAATTCTGACATATTCGCTCTACACACCAATTAATTGTCCAATTTCAAACATATTAATGGAGGTGCATAGGCAAAGGTGCATGGGCAAAGGGGCATGTTGCAATGTCCAAAAAGGATGAGAAGAAACCCATTACGACGAAATTCCAATAAGTATTGTGATTTCTGTTGTGATAAGGGCCATAATATTGATGAATGCACCCAACTTAAGAATGCAGTCGAGGATGCAATTTAGTAAGGGCACTTTCACAAGTTTTTGGTGCAAGATGTCAAGAATATTAAGCCATCATCTTAGAGAAGACAAGAAAACCAGGAAAATGTTACCAGATTAGCTAATGTAATGAAAGATACGAGAGACAAAAGTACTAGAAGAGCACCCAATGGTATAATTAATACTTTTGTCGAGGACCCTTCTGCCATAGGCTAGTTAAGCTCCTCAAGCTCGACTAACACCATTCATTATGTTTGTAATGTCTAGGGAAAGAAGGTCAGAATCGACAATACAACTTCCTTTATAGAAGAAAATTTTGAAGGCATTCAAAGGCCTCATGATGACGTACTTGTGATTAGTGTGAGAATTGCCAATTTTGAAGTCAAGAAAATACTCGTTAACATAGGAAGTTTGATAGACATCATTTTTCAACATGCTTTTGATCAAATGAGATCAAAGATCATGGTATAGTTGATATCCTATGGTTCTAACTTGTATGCCTTCAACAATCAACCTATTCGTGTGATTGGAGTAATTTCTCTATGAATCTAAATTGGAGATGATGACTATGTGGTAGAGGATAAAGTGGATTTCCTTGTTGTCAAATGTTAGTTCTTATATAATTTGATCATGGGAAGGCCATGTCAAAATTTTTTCGATATCGTCCCTTTTACTACCCACCTCAAAGTTAAATTTCCTACTTTAACTAGAGTTAGGGTATGTAAAGGGGATTAACAGTTGGCATGATCTTCGTACATAAGGGCGTTAAGGCGAGAAGAAATTTTTTAAGTGAAAACTTATCCAGAAGGAAAGTCAATTGGCATAGACAATATTGAAGCTGAAAAGGAGGAAATTTCATTGGGAGGTAGCCTTAAAAAGATGACTAAGATAGGGAGGCCCTTGCTAGTAAATATCTATCAAAGTTTAATCAACTTCCAGCAGGATAATGTTGATGTATTTGAATGGTCCCCTTAAAAGATGCCAGGTATCCCTAGAGATGATATGGTACACAAGCTTCAAATTGATTTAAGCGCAAAAGTGATCCAACAAAAGAAGAGGCATTTTGCCCCCGAGAGGCAAGCAGCCATTAAAGAAGTTTAGAAACTCTTAAAGGCAAGATTCATTCGGGAAGAGCTTTATCCAACTTGGCTAGCCAACTCTGTATTAGTCAAGAAATTTAATGGTAAATGGTGCATGTATATAGACTTCATGGATCTTAACAAGGCCTGCCCCAAGGATTGCTTTCCCTTATCGAGAATTGATTAGATGGTTGATTCAACTGTCAAGCATGCATTACTCTCTTTCATGGATGCTTTTTCTTACTACAACCAAATTAAGATGGATGAGGAAGACAAAGTTCACACATCATTCATCACTAATTTCGAAACATCTTGTTATATGGTAATGCCCTTTGGGCTAAAAAACGCTAATGTAATTTATCAGCGACTTGTCACTATGATGTTCAAGCCCTAGATACATCAAAATGTCAAAGTGTATGTTTATGACATGATTGTGAAAAGCATGATAGAGGATTGGCATCTTGTTGATCTTGAGGAGACATTCGCTATCTTGAGGAGATACAACATAAAGCTGAATCTATAGAAGTGTATCTTTGGTGCTACTTTGGGAAAGTTCTTAAGGTATATGGTCATTTGATGTGGTATCGAAGCAAATCTAAGAAAGATTGATGTGGTCAGAAATATGAAATCTCCTCGTACAATTAAGGAGGTTCAAAAACTCACTAACTGCCCTTAATAGGTTCATGTTAAGAAGTGTAGACAGGTGTACAAAATTCTTTAAAATTTTAAAGAATCCTAAAGATTTCAAATGGATGGATGATTGCGAAAAGGCATTTAGTGACCTTAAAGAATTTCTCACATCACCTTTAATACTCTCAATACCTATCCTAGGAGAAAGCTTATATTTATATTTATCAATTAGCTACAAAACACTTTCTTCTGTATTGGTCTAAATCGACGGCAAGGAGCATCAACCAATCTATTACATGAGTCATGTCCTGCAAGAACTAGGGCATCGATATACTAAAATTGAAAATTTTGTGTTAGTAGTAGTTCTCTTGATAAGAAAGTTGAAATCGTATTTTGAAGCTTACCAATTTGTAGTCCTCACTGATCAACCTTATAGCTGGCATTACAATAGCCAGATTCTTTGGGAAGGATGATGAAATATGCCTTCGAGCTAAGTGCCTATGGCATACAATATAAAACCCATAACGGCATTAAAAGCTCAAGTGCTAGCAGATTTTCCGGCCGAGTTCACTAATGAAGAAGATAGCATGGAAATTGTTGAGAAAGTCATATGGTATCTTTATGCCGATGGTTTTTCTAGTAAAGAGGGAAGTGGTATGGGCCTTATTCTGCAAGGACCTCACAATGTTAAGGTTAATTATGCCTTGAAATTTGGATTTCCAACTAATAATAACAAAGCGGAATATGAAGCCTTAATAGTTGGACTTAAACTGGTAAAGGAAATTGGTGTTGAGAAACTCGAAGTTTTCTTCGATTCATAACTTATGGTGAATCAAGTCAAAGGAAATTATGTTGCAAGGGAAGAAGAAATGAACAAGTACTTGTTGACATTACAAACGCTTGAAAAAGAGTCTCAATCCTTTTCAATTCACAAAATAATAAGGTGTAAGAATATTATTGTTGATAAGTTATCCAAGCTGGCCAATATGGCATTTCCCGATCTGAGTGATAAACTCTTTGTTGAGTTTCTCCCACACAAGAGTTTATCTATTATCCTACAGAGCTACAAATTAGCTCCTTGCCTAAGAGAGAAGTCTTGGATGGATCCCCTTGTAGATTATCTAAGGGATGGGGTCTTCCCTGTACAGGAAAGAGGCTTGAAGATTGATTTATCAAGCCACAAACTACACGCTGATAGATGATCAACAATATAAGTGTAGTATCTCTTAACCCTATATTTGATGCCCCCTACTAAATGATGCACGATGACTGTTATTTGAGCTACATGGAGGCGTATGCAACAACCACTTAAAAGCATAAACACTATATATCCGTGTCTTGCAACTCGGCTATTATTAGCCAACAATGAATGAGGATGCAAGAACATATGTTCAGCATTGTCTACAATGCCAAAAGCATGAGGTGCTAAGTCATGTGTCATCCATTGAATTGCACTGTTTGACTAGTTCTTAGCCTTTTGCCTAATAGGATTGGACATACTCGAACCATTTCCAAAGTCTACAGCCTAACGACAATTCATCATTGTTATTGTATATTATTTCATAAAGTGAGTAAAGGCCAAAGCATTGGCAAAGATTATTGAACAAAAGGTTGAGGCCTTTATCTTCAACTTCATTATATCAAGGTTCGACATCCCATTCATGATAATAACAGATAATGGACTGTAGTTTGACAATGACAAATTTCAAGCATTTTATGAGAAATATGGCATTTGCCTGAATTATACATCGGTAGTTTACCCTCAAACTAATGGACAAGTAGAAGCTATCAACAAAATTATCTTAGGTGGCTTGGAGAGGAAAGTCAATCAAGCCATGGGAAGATAGGTTGATGAATTGCAAGAGGTTTTATGGGGATATCAAACTACTCATAGAACTGCAATAGGGGAAACACCCTTAAAGATGGCCTATGGTTTAGAAGAATCATTGCTGATTAAATTAGACCTACCAAATATATGCATGCAAAATTTCGATGTGATGACTAATCAAGTCAACTTAACGAAAAATTTGGATACTATTGAGGAAATCAGAGATGGCACAAGAGTGAGAGTTACAGCATATCAACATAGGATAGCTAAGTATTATGATTAGAAGGTAAGACATAAAGTCCTTTAGCCTAGAGATTTGGTTTGCCAAAAACTAGAGGCGACAAGCTTATGAGAGAGATAAGGGAAACTCGATGCAAATTGGGAAGGCCCTGTTAAGGTTTGGGAAGTCGTCGATGAAATGGCCTATCAACTAGAAAGGTTAGATGGAACAATGATCCCTCATGCATAGAATGCTAAGAACTTGAAATTTTATTTTAATTAATTCTACAATGTTATGAGCATTTCCATTTATTTTGTAAGGCAACAGTCCAATTGTTTTGAAAAACAATCATGTTATGTTCAAAGTTTCAACTTTGATTTGTTTCTCTTCTTAATCTTTTTTCCGATCAACAAATTATCGTTTAAAGTTCAAATTACACTGAATGAATAAGTAACAAACTTTATAATTTAGCTATATAGCCAAATAAGGAATGTAAGTGTTTTGATAATTGATCTCATGGCTCAAATAATGCGACTAGTCTACGTCTTATATGACTAACGGATAGCCTTTAAAAAGGCACCCATTATATCACATGTGAAATAAAACATGTTAAGAAAGATAGGCGTATAAAATAAAACATTCTAAGAAAAATAAGCACGAGAAATAAAACATGCTGAGAAAGATGGGTATATGAAATAAAACATGCTAAAAAACGAAGTACGTGAAATAAAACGCATCAATGATGTTGAATTAAAAATCAAAAATACTAATACAATATGAAACGTTTAACCATTCGACCGAACTTACTCTACACAAAAAAAAAAAAAAACAAATAAAACAATCCTAAGAAGACAAATTCTTTAAGTGAGCGAAGACATTTCCTTGATTGGAGGTCTTGACCTTAGAGCATATTTCTTTTTCAATGGTTGCGGTTTGAGAACAGGTAGATTTCTCTTTGTACGCGTAAGGGATTTCCTTAGACAAACGATCTTCATCATAGCCAAGATTTTCGACACAAGCCTCATTCTCACACTGCATATGGATCTCGACACCTGAACCTTTGTTGGCTTCTTTATCATAGTAGCTGACTTGATCATCGACGTTGGTAAGGTTTAAGCACGAAAAATCATATTTAGGGTAAAACTTTAGGATTTCTTTTCTTACCCCTTAAACCCCCTCCAATAACTTTTTTCTCAATAATCTCTCATACTATCGACTTGGAGTCACAATTTCAAGTGCCTCTTTGATATAAGGCACCTTTTTTGCTACCTCCTCCAACTCGGTAATATGGCTTTGCATTTCAGAGTTATTGGTGTCTAATTCCTTTATTTACATCCTAAGCCTGTCCTCCTTATTACTCATTGAGCTGGGTATTTGGACTAAACCCCAACACTCTTCTTTTTTCTTGCAAAGCACCTCCTTTAGGTTTTCAACCTCTTTGTATTGCTCATCGACCTTAGCCTTAAGACTTGAGACTTTAACGGTAGCCAAAGTGTGCACCGATTTTTTAGCGGCAAGTTCATCTTAATATTTTCTAGCCTTCGTTTCAACCCTAATTCTTGCATTCTTGGTAGCTACAGTTTGAGTCTTTGAGGAATTATATGCATTCTTAATTTTCTGCAGCAGGTTAAATAATATGAAATGATGAATTCGCTCAACCACTTGATAGAATACATAAAAAATTATTATAATTACCTTTTTCATTTCTTTGTCGACTTCATCTAAGGTCGTTAGAATATGGCTGCTGATTTGTAAACAAATAGGATTGTTAGCAATAAAACACAAGCAACAATTGAAAGGATTAAATTGACACTCACATCATACAATTTAGCTGCAATATGCATTTTATTGTAGCCGCCGACCTTGTCGACATCTTTCTTAGCAACCTTTTTGTCTTTGGGAAGAATAATGCCTTCCATTAAGGCTAAGGATTTTGTCCTGTCGCCTAAGGCTGAATCAGTGTAGAGGATGTTATGGCTCCAATACGGAATGAAGTACTCACTAACCTCTGTATTAGGGATAAATTTGGCACTACTAATGTTGAGAGCTTTATTTCGCATTGCCTCCTTCGCTTTCTCATCTAATTCCTTGGATCTCTTAGCAAGAGGTTAGCCAATAAGTTCCTTCCCACTTTTTTGTTAGTAGTTGACACAACATCCACTAGGAGCAACGACACTTCGGCAGCCTTGTGATAGGTGACTTCAACCTTACTTCGGGCTTCGATTTCTCGACTATCATCTCTCGACTCCGTAGTGAGAGGAATATTTTTAGTAGGAGAGATCTCAATTTGTACAGCATCGGTAAACATAGGTTTCTCACTGCCTTGTCTTTTATCGATTGGACGGGTTACCTGTTTCCAAGTTACTACTTACTTTGCTACTTATGCAGTCTTTCTTGGAGCAACCAACCGAGTTACAATCAACTTGTCGCCTATTCGTTTGTCGGCCTTGGATTTTTTGGCCTTCGCTTAGGCCAACAGCTTAGTAAGATTCACATCACCTGTGCCTATGTCTACAATAAAACACAAGTATATTAACGATAAATATAGCGAAACTAAGGACTTACATGTTACATGTTGAGCAAAGCTCAAAGGCTAAATTATCCTTCCCTCAAGAAATGAGAATAGCCTTTCTCTTGTAGCTCTACTTGGCATAACTATCTTTCATTAGCATACCTTCTTTTTGGGAGAAGATTAGCTCTCCATTTTCATATCGCCTTATAATTCTCTTAGAGTCCTAAAAAAAATCTTGTTTTTCCTCCTCTCTTGAATCTTCTTTGTTACAACAGCATCATTCAACATCAATTCAATGTCCTTGGTATGTATTGGTTTAGTCCTTTAGGTCAAAAAATCTAACTCTTCATCTGAAATGATAAACACAAACTTATCGTACCACTTGTGGATCTTGGACTCAAATCTGTCCACGAATTTCTACACATGCCTAGCAATCGCAAAGTACCGTCGTCAGGCTACATCCTAATCTTAAAGAAATATCAAAATAATTGAGGCGTAACCTTAACTTCAACTTCTTCACAAACTATCTTGAAAGCTTGTATTCAATGAGAACATGCTTGGTACAACTCGGAAATAGTTAAAGAATTGATTGATGAAGGTTGAAAAAGGGAAGCATAATCCAAAGTCAAGATTTTTCAAATAGATGTGAAATTCACACTCCCTTGGAAAGCACACTCTTTCCTCCTCTCTCGGCCTTTAAAGATTCCAAACTTTAAGAAGGTCTTACTAGTACTTATTGTACTTTGAAACAAGAACTTTACCGATAGCACTAGCTACTCCATCAAGCAAATTGCTAAAGTAAATCACATTATTATACAAATATCTAGCCATGAATCTTCCTTCTTTTTCATTTGAGTAGGTATTTATTGCAAATGAGTTTATTCGAGCAAGTTTATCCCATCACTCTACCACATTGTCAGTTAAGCTACCTAAGGAACATGTCGTCTTGCTCTTATTTTAAGAGGGGAGGGGGGAGGAGTAGCCTCAGTCTCAATTGCTCAGAATTTGAAAGAACAAGTCGACAAATTACATTTCAAACCATACTTGATTTTGATTATAGAAAACGTCACAGAATTTCTTTTAAAGACTTTGGAGATGAAGACGAAACATTGAAAGCGAAAGATGAAATGAAATCTATTCAGTGTTGAAAAAATTCCTTAAATATGAATGGTTTACCTTCATAACTATAATACGCTTCTAATAGAAATGATGCATTACTTAGATGATGGAATAGATTATTGACATGTGTTTCAAGATAAAGATCCAACGGTTATCAAGGCTTTGATAGTTATTAGTGCCTTTGGTGTAATTATGGCTAGGGTGACAACTGTCATACATGCTATCGTTTGGTCTTTTGATAGGTAGAAAAATTAAAAAGTTACGACCTTTCAGATAAGATTCAATCCATCCTTCTAAACGGAAATCAAAGAACTTCCCACATTACTCGATATTTGGGAAATTATTCCCCACTAAACCCAATAGAATATTAAAATACTTACCTACCTGATAGGAATAAGCCTGCCACTATCTCCAAGCTAAGGCAAACCAATCCTAAGCCGAAGCCGATAAGCTTTTGTCGAGGCCAAACTAATAACAAAAGACCAAGGGGAAGAAAGGAAGAAACTCGGTGCCAAGTCTGTCATCTATCAAGAAGCTGAGAGACCACATGACCAAGGACTCAAGACTAAAGAACCACTTGGCATGACACTGAAAGACTAGTGCTAACTAATTCTAGAACTCGATAATTATGGGCCAGCCTTTCTGATGTCTTGACCAAGCTTCATGAGACTTTAAGGACCCCCTCCTTGGACTCGAACATCTAACTACCGACCTCGTCTAGTTCAGATCTTGCTCCTTCTTAGACGGGGTAAATGACTGCATGCCGACTTTTTCTATTAAATGCATAGTTTTGTATTCTTGTACATATTTTCTTTATTTTTAATTTTGGGTTCATTCTATAGGGTTTAAAGCCTTATACATATTTACCACTTTGCCATTGGGGTTTTAAGACTTGCTATAAATAGTAACATTTGTAATTAGCAGAGAATAATCAAATAGTAAAGAATATACCCACACTTAGAACTTTCCTCTTTTCAAGCAAAGTTATTCTTAAGCTCTTAGAGCTAGCATTATTGAATTACTAAGTGTTGACTAACTCTCTAATCCTTTTTGCATTCTTATCAATCTTATTCTTGAGATTATGGTGAACCCCCTTCATTTGAGCAAATTAGTGCGTTACATCTAACCTCTCATTTGAAACCCAAATGACATTTAGTGTTCGTGAGTTATATCGAACCTTATTTCAGACTCATCCCTTAATTATGTTTGTGTCTTGATGTATGATATCCATACATATTCACCGTCAAAACCTCTCATTTTAATCCTTGTTCTTCATACCTACTCGAATCCCCAAACACCCATATTCTTAGTTCGTGACATACTACTCGCATTATCTTAGTATCAGAGCACTAAGGAGACATGTATATTGGTGTTCTTTAAAGTTTGATTCGTGGTTTGAACATCTATATTAATCATTGTTCTATAGTGTAACGTGTTGTTTGTAGTAGTCATGTTTGTCAGTAGTGGTAGCTACAAAAGTCGAGAAGTGGTTGTTTTTAGGTTACTATAGTTGTGTTTTTGTTGTTAATCGTGTTTGTTCAATTTCATCTGGAAATTACTATATAGTCAAGAATGTTTGAAGATAGTGTCAACAACAGTGGTGATAGCCTTCACAAAAGCTTGAGGAGACGCATTGATAACTTAGAATATCAGATTCAGAATCTCACTAATTCTATCTAGAAGCTTACTGGGTTAGTTAGGGGCTGCGACTATAATGGTTAAGGTGAAAGAAGGAAACAAACACCCACCAGTAAAAGTGGTTCCCATGAACTAAATAATGATGAGTGATAGTCGAGAAGAGCTATCGAGCTGAGAAGAAGATAAAACTAACCTGAGTTGAGAAGAGGTAATGATAGAAGTGTTGATGCCGAGAACCTAGGAAATTGAAGAAGAGAGCTAATGCTAAGAAGGGATATGGCTGAGCAGAGCTCCAATAGAAGTAGTCGATCCGAGGTGAACTGACCAACTCAAAATGCAAGGGATAAACCCTGAGCACTTGGCCAAGGACTTGATAATATCAAGCTTAAACTGCTAACTTAAAGAGTTCTTAACTAGGTTCCCCGAGTCGAGAAGTTGTTTAAGTGCTATGAGTGTGATGATTGGACAAAGATTAAGCTAGCTTCATTATCCCTTATTCAATATGCAAGTCTTTTGTAGGATAAGTTAGTTGCTAAGTGAGATGCTAAAGGAGAAGAGCTGATCAGAACTTAGAGGCTTATGAAGTGATTGATGAGCCAGCACTTTGTGCCGACATACTTCAAGTAGGAGATGCTCTATGCTTTCTAGCACCTTAGATAGGGTGGAAACAATGTTGAAAAGTACCTGCAAGAGTTTGAGACCTTAATGACAAGATGCGAGATTGTTAAGCCATAGGATTGCACCATTACTAGGTTCTTGAGTGGACTCCGAGATGACATTGTCAACCTAGTTAAGTTACAGCCATTCAACTCTTTGGACGAGTTGATCAATCTAGCATTAAGGTTGGAGAGACAGAGGAGAAGAAGGCATCAAAGGTCGACTAGCTGACCTCAATAAGGCAACCCTAAACCTGAGAGGTGTGACAAGAGAAAAGGGATAGAGAGGAGGATGGAGAAAGGAGAACCTAGTTGACTTGATCATGCTGAGACAAAGAAGGCTAAGAAAGAAAAGGCACTCGACAACAAGACTCGATATGTGAAGTACTTCAAATGCTTAGGTTATAGATATATTTCATCCCAATGCCAGAATAAAAGGGTTATGGTCTTGAAAGGCAAAGGACCCGAGGCTCAAGTAGAAAGTCAGAGTGACAAGAGTTGGAAGATGAGTTGATAAAAGAAGATGTCTTCACTAAAAATCATGATGAACTCATAGCCATGACAAACAAGTGAGCCAACCTAAAAACAGGGCTTGGATAAAAGGAAAATTTATTTCACATATGGTGCTTAGTGAATGAAAAGACTTGTTCCCTGGTTGTCAATGGAGGTAGCTACACCAACATCGTCTCTACCGAGTTAGTGGAAAAGATGAAATTGCTAACCTACCCACACCCTCGACCTTATGGATTAAAGTGGTTTAATGATAAGGGTATGGTCCATGTGCATAAAAAAGCTCGGATTGCATTCAAGGCAGGGCCGTATGAGGATGAGATTCAATTTGATGTGGTCCCTATGAAAGCTACAAATTTACTTCTTAGTCGATCATGGGAATATGATCAGAAAGTGATCCATGACAACTTCCTCAACACTTCCATTGCTCGAAAGGATAAAAAGAGCTATTACTTGACCCTTATGAGCATTAAGGAAATCTAGAGACACTTGGCACCCATGGTGAAGTGAAAAGGGAAGAGAGGTTTGTTCGGCATCCCGGCTTGTGCTTAATGTTTAACGTCGAAGACAACTTCCTTTTAGACCTACGGTAATGATAAGAATCAGCCTACGACTATCTTTAAGCCGAGGTCGATAAGCTTTTGGTAAAGCCAAACTAATAACAGAAGATAGAGGGGAAGAAAAGAAGACACTCGATGCCAAGTCTGTCATTTGTCAAGAAGCCAAGAGACCACATGACCAAAGACTCGAGACCAAAGAATTACTCGGTACAACTCCGAAAGACTAGTGCTAACTAATTCTAGAACTCAACAATTATGGGCCGACCTTTCTGATGTCTTAGCTAAGCTTCACAAGACTTTAGGGACTCTTCCTTGGACCCGGACATCCAACTACCGATCTCATTCAATTCGGATCTTGTTCTTTCCTGGATAGGCCGAATTACTGCATGCCAATTTCTTCTATTAAACAAATAGTTTTGTATTTTTGTACATATTTTCTTTATTTTTAATTTTAGGCTCATTCTTCAGGGTTTAAAGCCTTGTACATTATTTACTACTTTGCCGCTAAGATCTTAGGACTTGCTATAAATAGCAACATTTGTAATTAGTAGAGAATAATTAGATAGTGAAGAATATACTCACACTTGGAACTTTCCTCTTTTTAAGCAAAGTTATTCTTAAGCTCTTAGAGCTAACATTACTGGATTACTAAGTTTTAGCTAACTCTTTAAGCTGTCTTATGTTTTTATCAATCTTGCTCTTGAGCATAGTGAAGTGAAAAGGGAAGAGAGGTTTGTTCGACATCTCAACTTGTGCTTAATGTTTAATGTCGAGGATGACTTCCTTTTGGACCTACGGTAATGATAGGAATCAGCCTACGACTATCTTCAAACCAAGGTTGATCAGCTTTTGGCGAAGCCAAACTAATAACAAAAGATGGAGGGGAAGAAAAGAAGACACTCGGCACCAAGTCTGTCATCTGTCAAGAAGCTAAGAGACCACATGACCAAAGACTCGAGACCAAAGAACCACTCAGTACAACACCGAAAGACTAGTGCTGACTAATTCTAGAACTCAGCAATTATGGGCCGACCTTTTTTATGTCTTGGCTAAGCTTTATGAGACTTTAGGGACTCTTCCTCGAACTTGGACATCCAACTACCGATCCCATTCAATTCGGATCTTGCTCCTTCTTGGATAGGCCGAATGACTGCATGCCAATTTCTTCTATTAAATGTATAGTTTTGTATTTTTGTACATATTTTCTTTATTTTTAATTTTGGGCTCATTCTTCAGGGTTTAAAGCCTTATACATTATTTACTACTTTTCCGCTAGGATTTTAGGACTTATAATTAGCAACATTTGTAATTAGTAGAGAATAATTAGATAGTGAAGAATATACTCACACGTGGAACTTTCCTCTTTTCAAGCAAAGTTATTCTTAAGCTCTTAGAGCTAGCATTATTGGATTACTAAGTTTTGGCTAACTCTTTAAGCCGTCTTATGTTTTTATCAATCTTGCTCTTGAGATTATGGTAAACCTCCTTCATTTGAGTAAGTTAGTGTGTCATATCTAACCTCTTATTTGAAACTCGAGTTACATTTAGTGTTTGTAAGTTGTATCGAACCCTATTTCAAGCTCGTCTCCTAATTGTATTTGTGTCTTAGTGTATGATATCCATATACATTCACCATCAAAACCTCTCATTTTACTCCCTATTATTCATACTTACTCAAATCCCTGAACACCCATATTCTTGGTTCATAACCCACTGCTTGCATCAGTTACTCCTTTAGTCGAATCCTTGACCACAAGAGTTGGAGGGAAAATGTTGATAGTCGGATTTTATTCACTTAGCTACTTGGCTACTGACAAGCTAAGTAACATAGATCTGTATCTGATTTGAATTTAAGGAAAGTGATACGAATAGTTATCACTTAGTACGGTTGTTTTACATAACTGCCCACTATTCCTATATTTTAAAAATGTACTTGATTGAGAGATCTCTACGTCTCCTAATAATCATTTGATTAACTGATGTTTTGGACATTTGACATTCGCCTTTCGCCTATAAATACAAAGAATAAGCACTATAAGAATGATCGAATAACTTACAACTACTCATTTTATCTTTTCCAACATTTACTTACTAACTTAGGTTTAAAAATGGCCACATTAGACTCGCCTCAATACCTTATAGCCTTTTCTTTCTTTATAGGAACAAAGTTTTAACCCAAAATAACCTAACATAATAGGTACTTATTGGATTCATGATGAATGACAAATTGTAAGACATAAACCAAAATGAGTTATAAGAATAAGTGAGAAAGAGAAATGAAAACAAGAGTGCACTAATGGGATAAAAACAAAGAAAACTTAACACTCTAAGATTACAAACAAAGGGAAAAAGACTCATAGGAAAACACATAAGAACAAAACTTATATAAAGACCCAAAAGAGAGAAAGGAAGATGAACAACACAAGTCTAAAAAAAAAAAATCCTATTGAGAAGATCGAATAAGACCAAACCAAACAAGAGAAAGAAAATAAGACAACTAAAGAAAAAAATCAAAAGAGGAAGGAAATCAGAAAGGGTATTCCCATATCATAACCAAAATAGTGCACAGTCTCCAAGGAAAAAATTCTCTTTTTAGAGCAAGAGAGAGAGCCTTTTGTTGTGAGTTTTTAAGAGTTTTAATTATCATATTAGTTTGTAAAAATATTAACTTTTGATGAATTAAGGAGTCATAGATCATCAAATACATCAAAATTGAGCTAAGCACTCAATTAAACTAAAGTAAAGATAATAAATTACAAGAGATATTTTCATGTGTTTGTCGCAAGTTTAATCATTATATACAATTAAAATGATTATAATATATTGATATAAATGCTTATTCACCAACGAAATCAGTACTTTTCACCCTCTCCATCGACTAAACCGCGACAATTAATGCAAGGGAGGGCCTACGTCTACTGGTTCGGCTTAATTTGCACAGAGCCAGTGTTTCCTTCCACTTCCTGCACTATAAATTCGGATTGTCCTAAGAAGATGGAGATAATGTAAAAGAGGAATTTTGGTGTATTCGTTTGAAGTACCTAGAAGAAAACAACTCCACGTTCTTCTTAGTTCTTCGTACTCGATCCATCAAATTCCAGTTTCCTAAGAAAATGGAAGCTTTAGTCTGTAAGAAACTGGGTGACCCGACACAATCCCCAGTCCCCTCAAACCAAGACACCGATTCCCCAATATTCTTAGACACGAACCACCCTATCCCAGAATTGCAAACACCCACTTCCGTCCTTGTGCGCGTGAAAGCCACGAGCTTGAACTATGCTAATTACTTGCAAATACTTGGAAAATACCAGGAAAAACCTCAGCTTCCCTTTATTCCTGGGTCGGATTATTCGGGTACGGTTGTGAAAGTGGGGTCTGGTGTTAGGAATTTCAAAGTTGGCGATAAAGTTTGCTCCTTTGCTGCTCTTGGGTCTTTTGCTCAATTCATTGTTGTTGATCAAGCTGAATTGTAATGCCTACTCTCTTTAAACCTATTTTTAAAAATAAATAAATAAATAAATTTAATGTGATTGTTTGTTGTGTGTTTGATTTTAGACCCTTTAGTTAATCTTGTCCTGCCATCGGATTGGATATGGTTTACGATAGAGAGCATTGGCCTAGCAAAGGCCTGAGTGTTATTACTGCAGCAGAATCAGATAATTAACGATGGTTGGACTGATTGTGCGAATAACGTCACAAATTTTATGAATTTCTCAGTGTAGATGAATCCATGTAATTGGGAGCGCAAGATAAAGTTTTGCAGTCACCTTTTAGGTGTTTCTAATCTCTTCCAAGCCAAGCACAAAATGCTATCTGTTCTTAGCTTATTTTAGTGTCAAATTGTAAGGTGCTTTTGGTGTTCTTAGTCTGGAATTGATGGAGTGGTTATCTGTTTGCATGAAAAGGTACCAAGTACCAGATGGCTGTGATCTCGTTGCAGTTGGTGCAATTCCTGTTGCATTTGGCACCTCCCATGTCGCCCTTGTCCATAGAGCTCAATTGAGGGCTAATCAGGTATTATCACATTCCAAATGTAGAGTCTGATCATTGTATTTGCCTATACCAATCAAGAAATCCAATTTCCGAAAGTTCAAATTTTCCAAAGATTACAACCTTGAGCTTGTAACTATATGACATCCAGTGGATCAAACATTGCAGGTATTGTTGGTTCTTGGTGCTGCTGGTGGTGTAGGTGTCTCTGCCGTACAAATTGGAAAAGTTTGTGGAGCTGTTGTTATCGCTGTTGCTAGGTAACTGTTCTTTGCTTTTAAATGACAACTTACAAAAGTCAATAAACAATACCAAAACCAGTATTAAGCAACAACACACTTACCAAAAGTAAAAGACCAATTGGTATATAAAACTTATAGGGGAGCTGAAAAGGTGCAATTTCTGAAGTCGCTGGGTGTGGATCACGTTATTGACCTGAGCCATGAGAATGTTACTCAAAGCGTTAAGGAGTTCCTAAAGAAGAGAAAGTTAAAAGGGGTGGATGTATTATATGATCCAGTGGGTGGAAAGCTGAATAAAGATTGCTTGAAGCTTTTAAATTGGGGTGCACAGATTTTGGTTATTGGGTTTGCTAGTGGTGAGGTCCCTGTCATCCCTGCAAATATAGCACTTGTGAAGGTATGGGTTGCGATTGTTTTGTCTTCCACACAATTCTATTTAATGTCTTTAATAAATCCGTTTCAAATGGTATTGGTCTTCATCACGTATGGACTCTGAAGTACTATTTTAGCATTGATGACTTCTCCACACATATTTTAATATTAAAACTTCTACTACTCTCGGATGTACAATTTCTTTGCCATTTAGTCACCTTTGGGCTCTTAGCTCCATGGTACTAGCATTATGATGCCAGATAGGTAGGAGGGATTAGATTTCTGCTTTCAATTTCCTCATTTTTGAAAAGTTTAGAAAGAAAAATCTCTACATTTTTTCTTTTTTCTAGTAATGTACATTGTTCAGTGAACAATCGATTACCTTGTAGGAGACTTGACCATATTATCATTTTGGACTATATCTGAGCACTTTGTGATTGCTAGCTAAGAGATGCTATTGTCAGGACCAAACAATTCTGTTATCAATCTCTACTGGCTGAGAAGTCATAGGTGATGGGATGTTTTGGTGGGATTTTTCATGTTATAATTCTGCTGTGGTTGAGATTTGTATGAAATAGATAGTTACACCTGCAAATATTGGATTTTGTTGAACAGGCAAATAGTACTGAGAAAGCTGGTGACACAGGAATTTTTTACTCATAGTTTATTTTTTACTTGGATTCTGAGTTGGAATGGGAAAGCTTTATTTAGGCAGTAAAATGGTGTTTTATACTCAATGAAGTGTATCAAAGCTAAGAAAAGTTACAAAACCAAAAAAGACTACTTCAATTTCAGGTGAATGTTAACTTTACCACATGCTATTTATTATTTTGGTTTTGCCAGATTTTGTTCTGTTCTTTATAATGGCTACTGCATGCAGAACTGGACGGTGCATGGACTTTACTGGGGTAGCCACAAAATTCACCAGCCGAAAGTGCTTGAAGATTCTCTCAGGGAGCTTCTTTCATGGTTGGCTGGGGGCTTGATCACTGTCCATCTCTCACACACTTATAGTCTGTCAGAGGTCAGTAGCTGCTAATGCTCTTAGGCATAGTCCAATACCTAATCAAGTCAACTACATTGTTATGAATCTAAAAAGAAAATATCAAGGTCATTTTTTAATCATGGAAGGCTGAAGTAGTCTTTGAAAAAAATACAGGTTAAACTGTTAAAGAAATGCTATTGCAAATAAAAGAGCTAATGTGAAGAGACTGGCAACCAAAATTTTATTGATAATTCTCGCTTGGTCAATATTGACCCCATGTCTTAAGAAACTTTTCTTATTCAAGTTGTCAAATGGAACCATGAATATATTTCTGAATGGATCTTCTCAGTCTGGCTTGTGTGGAAGAATTTTTCTTTCTTTCAGCAAATGCATGATTTATCCAATTGACAACAATCACAAACTTTTTGTATGTTATTAGGATGAGATAGGTGCAATTAAGTCTTTATTCCTTTTTCTTTACAGTAAAACCTCGTAAAATTTCATTTGTGGACTATTTATCCCGGTACATTGGCCTTGATCAAAACGTGAAATTATGTAGCTGGTGATCTAACATCCATTCCATTAATTTTCAACTTCCAAGTCTTCTCAGTTATTGTAAGGACTGTTGATAGCAAATTCGAGCTAGCAACATCATCCTGCTCTAAAAAGGTTAATTACAGGAGGAAAACCTTAATGGGACTTTAACTTTGAAGTATTAATAGAGATTTTAACCAATGTTAAATAACCATCGTTTCAGTTGGTTTGGATTTGCAGCACGTTCTTGTTACCATGAATTTCCTGTACTAACCACAAGTTTGCATGCTCGCTCTGATGACTATTCCTCCAGCAGCAGACTAGTTTGATGTTGATTCTCTTCATTACTTGTGTTTGACAGGCCAATCTTGCCTTTGCTGCTATAAAGGATAGGAAAGTTATCGGAAAGGTGGTGATTGTCTGCGATAATTCTCGAAGCATGACATCTAAGCTGTAACTGGATCAGCAAAGTTCTTGTAGGTTGAAAAATTGAATAATGTTGCTGGTGCTGGTTGTCATTTTGGCCATTGCGTGATAAATGTAAGAGATTTATGCTTCCTGCGAAGGTTTTCGACATATATAGATGAATACAGTGTCCCATGTATACTCTGTTTAAACAATTTACTAAAATCATAAGACTTGGCCAGATGTTCATGGTGCCTTACTTCCGAGATTGAATTCGGAGCTTTCCTAGAATTGCGTGGCAAAGGGAAGTTTGATTCAATACCTAGAATCTTCACTAGGATTGTTATTAGAGGCATAACTATACGACTTATGCTGATGTTTTATGCATAAATTTCAAAAAAGGCTGGCTATGATAATTAAGTTTAACGCATCAAGTTGATAGGGGATAAATGCACTAGGTTTCGGTACTTACAGGGTTTAAATTTATAATTTAGTACACCATACTTTCAATTTGATTGCAACTTAATAAAAAGATAAATTCTAAATTATCAACCAAATTGAAAATACAAACATTACCAGGCGTTGAAAGTACAGATCTCGAGCAGAAAGATTCAAATTCTAAGAAACTGAGATTGTCGATTGATTAATATTGTTGTTGTTATTCTTATTATATCCTCACCCTTGCAACCTCGCAAAAGTTGCATAAACCAGTATATAACGGATTCCATGGAGTAGATTACATAGAAAACCAAACAAGTTGCATTGCAAATGATATTGGCAGACATCACATAGATACATAGGAACATTGATGAATGTAGCTAGGGCCACGAACATCATGTCAAAAGAATGACTTCAGTTCTAGTTCTAGCATCAGGGTTTCGTTACTGCACCTTCCACGAATCATATGCTCGACAAAGAGATCATACCATGTCAAGCGGAGTTTAGATCAAAATAAGGCTAAATCGGATTCCTGTCCGACTAGAATGTCTATAAATTTTCAAGATCAATTAAGTATTGCTATATTGTCTCCACTCGATTAGACTAAAACAATACTAGGCATATGCCCCACATATAAAACGATAGTAATTTCGGAACATCAAAAGTAGAGTAAGAAATACAGCTACTCCAGTTTAGATTTGATGCAACTGTACGCATCCAAGATATATATATATATATATATATATATATATATATAGCAACAATCCAAGAGTGTTTGAACAAGAAACCTGCCATTGTTATTACGCAACTAACCAGTAAAAGATAAGGGAAATCAATTTTAAATGCACCATTAGGATGTATTTACAATTTATACAATATAGACATTGATCGCAGCCCTTAGTGATATCACAGAAGCCGGGCACTATCTCGGCTTACTATCAGTTTTGAGAAAACGGACATATTCCTGCTGCACCATCTCCCCTCCATTCACGGGATCAAAGCTGCACCTGTAGAAACTGATCACAATTGAAAACCCACGTCTCAGTAGGGATTCTTCCACAGAATAACGGTTAGAATATATGATGTTATTACAAAAGAAACAAGGATCACTTAAAATTCCTAGTCCGCAACAATGAGCCAGGAACCAAGAACAGTAACGTCAATGCAGATTATGAACAAGAACTTGCAAATGCCATTAGAACTACTAAGCTTAACGTGTTTGATACATGTTATGTCATATTGGATATAATGTTACCTGGTTCTTTAACTGCATTAACTAAATATAATATATATGTGTGTGTGTGTGTGCATGCATAGAGAGAGAGAGAGAGAGAGAACTAACATTATTTCAATCAGAAAAATAGAGACCAAGCATCTTTCCCATAATCTTATCTCACTGAAACTCTAGATGCAGTAAAACCATTCTCTGGTCCATGGAATAATCCCCCAATTTTCCCAAGAATTTTCATGAAAATTATAAATACAAGGATCTATTAATCGTAAATAGTTCTAAAAATCTAAGTTATCTGTGACTTCTGCTATTCATATTACATAGATACGTAATCTCTCTGAAAGAGATGTCAATATATAAATGATTCTCGTATCCGATCTAAGAAATCAAATGAAGAATTTGTAGTCTAGAGAAGCCAAAAAACTGTCCAAACTGTTATAATAGTTCATGAGTAAAGGGAATAGTATGTACCTTCCATCCATGCCAACAATAAGGACAGTATTCTGAGATCCAAAAGCTGCAATAAATTGAGTATCCTCAGGCAAGTGAAACTGAGCAAATGACCATTCTGAGCTGAAATATTTTGGTAGAAACCCTGAAAGAAATTGAGAGATGGAAGATTTCATGAAGCACGATTTGTAGAGACAATTAGGGGTAACATTGATCACTAACATCGCCACCACTACCAAGCATTCATGTACTAATATCTATATAGCCTTTCCAATTACCAGATCATCAGGGTAGCAAAACCCACAGCTCACATATTACTAAAATTCAAGAACTCAAAGAACAACAAATGAACAACAGGCATACCTCTCATAAATGACAAGGAAGAACCTGGGTTGGCACCAGTATTAGGAGATATAAGAGCATCCAGTGATGAAGTTGATGAAACCTGGTGAAGAAGAGCTGCATTTTGGGCACAGGCTGCAAGGGGAGAAGAGTCCTCACTAGCAACTCGAACCCGAAGACGAAATACATGGATAGTCCCTTTATCACTTGACACAACCAACCACTGTACATTTGAAGAGAGAGCAATACTATGAATTTCGGCTCTGTCTACCCCTCTACGCACCTACACAGGAACAGCACAACAAAATACTTATCAGTCAAACAACACAAATGAAAACAAAAAGGCCCATTAGATAACCTACAAAGACCAGCCAGTTGTTTAATTAAAAATCAACAGGAGCACCAAAGAGTGGATAATCCACTCTGTGATTGATTGCCAAGAAAAGTGAAAACTGAACCCATTTTAATTTCCACGATTTTCTTTTGTAAATATATATATATATATATTTTATCGAACTCTTCTTATGTCAAATTTGATTGAACTATTAACCAAATTTGACATAAAGAAAGAGGGGGAAAAAAGAAGATTTTTCACATGAAGAAACATCCACAGTGAAGGCCATACCTCTTGCAATTGTGTGCCATCCATTGTGTTAAATATCCTTATCAGTGTGCCCTTTGCACTAGCAGTAGCCAGCAGTAGCCCATCCGTTGTCAATGTGAAACATGCGACATGTGAATCATGGGCACTAATGAACCTTGTCATATGAAGTCCAAAATGTTCAACCCTAACTTGTCCTCTCTGCAGACCGGGGCAAGCCAGCACAAAGGCATTTGATTGATGGGAAAGAAAACAGAGACCCCGAGCATTAGCCAGAGTTTCAATTTGGTGAAGCAACTTAAGGTCCAGAAGATTATAAACATATATCTTGTGCTCAAGCACAACAACAATACGATCCCGTCTGAGTTTCACACCTCTAACATCTGATCTAAATGCCAATTCACCAATGCAACGGCTCTGATGATCATCCCAAATTAAGACTTTGTTTGGAGGGTACTGAGAATTGGAAGCACCACCAACCAGCGCTAGAATGTTGCTTCGGAAAAGCATCTCAACAATTCTGAATCCCCCACTTTTTAAGTCTCTCCTGAAAGTTTCCTTAAAGGGTTCACAGCTGTATATCCGGAATCCCCAGCTCGTGCCAGCAGCAAAGCATCCATAATCCTGATTCCAGGAAGCAGATAGAAACTCTGTATCCTCGCTATTACTATAATCTTGCTCATGTTGTGGATAAGAACCAGAAGTCCCTGAATTCATGCAGGAGGAGGGAACAGTCATGGATCTGTTGCTTGGCTTGACTAAACTTGCAAGAAACCAGTACAAACTTGATTTTATGTATAATGACTGCAAGAAAACATAAGCCCGATCAGAAAATAAAGCATTTCCTACTGTTTCATAGAATTACACAACATAATTATCTTTGTAAGCACTCCTTTAGTAGATCAATTCTATATTCCAAAGAGTGAACGATAAGTATAGATGAGCCAAATTGGGACAAAACAGAACTTAGATTGAGATCAAACCCCTCAAAACCCCTACATTTATGGCCTGCTTTGAAACAGTAGCCTACAAGCCCAAGCTCCAATGAACTAAGCTCGTTGTTATAAAACAAATATACATGAACCTCAACTTCAATTATGCTAGAACTCAAATTTGACTCAAACTCTTCCAAATGTAAGGTCCCAATGACCTCGATTAGGTTTGCAAACTCCTTAGATCAAATACTTGCATAATTGAGCTCAACCACACAAGCTCCTCTAGCAATTTGCAGGGGGGATTGACTCACTTATAACCGTAACCATAACTGAAAAAAACAAATAAATAAATCATCAAAAGACTACTCCTATTTGACAACGAAAACAAAAGGTTACTTTCATTGTATATGATATGTGTGTACTTAATTATGTAAGCAAGAGATGGACAAATTGGCTAGTCCTCTCTCAGTACCTCGTGCTGTTCTATATGAATGAAAATGTATAGCAAGATCCCCACTAAGTATTTATCAAATATAGTAGCACGTAATTGGCACATACAGTACTGGAAGCACCAATGTGGCAGGAAGTTTTTTCTGAAGATGAAAAATGCAAATTTCTTATTCTAAAGCATCAACTCGGAACTGTAAATCAATAACTAAAATTTACCAGAACTCGATTTCGCACAGCACATAACAAAAAAATCGCATTCTCAGTCCTACGATAAATTAGATGATTAAATCATCGTGCTGACTAATCAAAATAAGCAACAACACTAGAGAGTATGAAATCACCGTCAGATGAACAGTAAATAGGTACATACAGATTAATAACAAGATTACCCAGTACAATTCCATGCTACAGAAATCATAGAGTACAAATAAAAACCCTAAAACCCAAAGGATATTGCAATACACAGTCGTAACGAAAAAGAAGCATTTTCAGAAAATTAGGAATTTTAGGTTTTGTTTTCGGAGTGAGAAATTGAGGTTACCTTTGACTTGAATTAATTCTAATATTCTTCTGATGGAAGAGTAGCCGCGGGGAGAGAGAGAGAGACGATGTAGTATGTAGGAGAAGACAATTCGAATATTGATGAGATTAATTTTTTTTTTCTGTGTTGATTAAATAATAAATATTTTATTATTTGGTTAATTATTATTTTCTTATTAAATATTTTTTATTTAAAATAAATAAATTAAAAATAATTTTTCATTTAGTTAATTATTATTTTTCTGTCATGATTAATCATTTTTTTTTTCCAATAAGAAAAGAATTAGGGGGGATGACGCAAAGTATACACGCATTAGGGCATAAACATTTAAAATTATTGTACAACTAAATATTAAATCGTACATTAACTTATATTTCAGTATTTTTTAATTATAAAGTATTAAAATCAAATAAAAATTCTCCTGCTAAATAAGGAGCTTTTTTCAAAACAGTACTAATTATTTCCTCAAAAGTTTCACAGTAATACCTTATATAAATTATGAAAATTTATTATATATTACAATTGCATGTTAACTATATTAAAAATGAAAACATAAATAGAATCAATAAAATTAAAAAATGATGCAATTTTTCCTTTTTCTTTCTTTCAATGCTAAATATGTTTATATGGTTCCTTTTTCTTATAATTCAATAATCATAATTATATTTTAGATTTATTATTATTCAATAAAATATTATTATTCTACAACTTTCAATTACAAACATAATTCCACAGGTTTAGTCATTTCTTGAAAGGTTAAACCAACTTTATCTAACAATTTTACTTAAAATTTTTATTCCAATTATTTTGTTAAGTGGTCATGATCTTGCAGATTTGATGATTACAATGAACTCATAGAGATTCAATTAATTCAAATATTTTTATATCTCAAATCTAGTGAGGAAATGCATTTTTTAAATTAGTTTTAGCCCTAAAATAAGATCAATAAAGGTCTACTTGCAAAAATACTTTGAATATAGAGATAAATACTTTCCAATGTTCATATAGAACTTCTGAAAACTTTTAAACACACACAACGGCATTGAATTTTCCTCACAAAATAAAGTTTACAAACATATTATCAACAAATCGTATTAGGTTTGGAAGATTATACATCATATATAATATAATTACATATTAAAGATCATTATCATCCATTTTCCTCGTTTGTTTAATAGCACTACTACTAATCTCTTATCGAAATAGATCAAAATTCCAATCCTTCTCTCTCAATGGTAGGTCCAAAAAAAAAAAAAAAAAGAAGAAGAAAAAATGATCATTAAGAATGCTTTCAAAGATATTAAGAGCATATAATCATCTTCTAAAATCATAATTCATTTTATAAGAAATTATACTTCAATAACATATTATTCAATTAGCATGCTAGTTATATAAGATAAAACTATTATCAATAATATATTGAATTTCCCAAGAACAAGCTCTTAACACTTAATCATGTAAAATTCTTCACGTTTATCATATTCAAATTTTTTTTTCACAAAAATTTTTGAAAACTAATCTATAGCTAGATATATCCATTAACATGTCATGTTTATAAATAAATAGAGTCTTATCTATTGAATTATCAATCATATCCAATACATAAACATACATTCTTTATATGATCATTAGAATACTTATCAATTAAATCATTTAACATATTAAAATCCAGTCACATCTTCCTAAACTTTAAGGTTCATGGCATACATATACACCCATACTTACATTTCAATTCATCCAATTCTCAATCTAAACATGCTTAACCACATTAATTATCAAGAATAAATAGATTCAAAACTTCAAACAACAAATCAAACACCTATTTCTACCCTAACATTGCCTTAACCCCAATACCCAATTCTATAGATTAAAACTTCAATTCTGACTTAAATTGAACTCCTAAATATCCTTTTAGTATAGATTTACCAAATAGTGCATTCAAAACACTAAGTCAAATAGAGATTATGTGATTTGTCTCAAACTAAAGCTTAAACTTAATCCTGAACTAAAAGTAAACCCAAATCACTAGACCAAACTCCTCCAAAGCAAATCTTACAAGTAACATAAGATTTCTACTAAATCTAAGTTCTAAACCGATAGATATAAAGAATCCACTAACTATATATCTGATCTAATTAAAATGTTTATAAAATTAAATAGAGCTCACCTAAGTAGCACCCTAAGCTCCACATGGATTACAAGAGCATTAATACTCTTCTTGATTTTCTTTAATCCCTGAAAATTCCTTAAAATCATATTATTAATCTTATCAATAGTCTAGCAATTGGACCTAATTAAACTAAATAAAAGGATACTACCAAATTAGGTGGAGATCCTTGATTAGAAGCATCAATATCTCTTTGATCCTCCAAAACTTGATTAGATTGATTTAGATAAATGAAAATAGAGTTCTACCATTACTCATAGGTGGCCTATAAAGAGTAAAGGAAGATTTTATTCTTAGTTTGAATTAAAAGGAACAATTACTCAATTAATTGTCCCTCCTTCAACCTAAACTTAAATTACTAAACTAACCCCAACTAAAGGAACTAAAGTAAGGTCAAAATGGTATATTAAAAATTATCTATCTTATTAAGGCTTAAGAAACCTTAATTACCAAAATATGTTTCTTAGGTGAATATACTCTAAGGTTATTTTACAAAAAATATTACATTAAACCTTACCCATTATTTAATTAGTTGGATTTTTGCATTTCCCTTTTTAGCTTTTATTTTAGGACATTTAATCTTTTCCTTAACAAAAATAGATCGGTTATCATTTTCATTTAATTACTTTTTTTGAAATTGACTCTTCTCAAAATTACTCCTTAAACTTATCCCATATAATAATAGGTTTTCTTAAACCCCTGTTTTGGGAGTCCAACCACACATATGTAGTCATCTTCAACATAAATATATATATAACACTTTTTGATTTCTTGAGATTCTAAAGGCTTTAAAACATCATTCGATCTGTACAATCCAATCATCTACCTTTACTCATAGACATAGACTTATATCTCTCTCAATGAACATATTGGTTTTTATGAAATCCAAAAGCTGGTCAACATCTTAAGGTTATTTTTCTAGTTTATTAGCTTTAGGGGTCTCCTCTCATGATCATTTTGTTGAGTTAGCAAATGTTCTATTAGTGCTTCATGCTATTAGAGTACAACTTGCATTATGGTTAAGATTTGTTCAATGCGTAATAGTGCAAGATTCCTAAGATGTTGATCCTCTCCTTTAGGTATATCTCCTTATGATCAACCTCATAATAACACATTGTTATGTGCATCTCATGATGTGTTGGACATCCTCAATCATTCTTCCTTGGTATTACAATTATCATTTTACATATCCTCAATCATTCTTCCTTGGGATTACAATTATCATTTTACATTTTAGTATCTTACTTATTTACTATTAGATGTGAACTTTATTATTTATGTGAATAGAATGCAAAAATGTTACATTCAATGTTACATTCACAATAGTCACAATATATCTTCATTCAAGCATTCATGTGTAGTTGGAATTTAGATCATTTAATGCATACATATTTAAAGGAAGTTACAAAAAGTTTAAGCATGCCATGTAATATTATTCTAGTGCAAAAATATCAATACAAATTGAGCATAGTATAACACATGACATACATTCAAAGAGACAACATGCTACAACAAAGTTCGTAAATAAACTATATTGAACAATTTATAATCAATTTAAAAAAAAAATTCATAAGATACTTATTGAGCCCTAGTTTTTCTTTTTATTTTTTCTTAATTCAACTAAACAAAATCATCAAAAAATAATTGATTATTTAAAAATGTATTTAGGGAAAGAACATTTTTTCTAGGAAATTAAGTCACCACCAATTAAAGTTAGAAAAAATTGAAAGTTAGGGTTAATTAGGTAGATTAACCTAACTTTAGCTACCAGTCTGCAATTTTCTGAAAGAAGGAAATATATTTGAAGAGGGAAAGTGTAGAATTGGCGTACAAAGGCTATTTCTCTAAAATCCAGTGATTTTTATATAAGAGGTTCTTAAAATAGTGAAAAAGGTTTTAATTAAAGAATTTGAATATTTCCTAAAAAATAAAAATAAATACACAAATTACAAAAAAAGGAAACCTAAAGGGATTTTCTCTAAAATATTTACTTTTTGGAAAAATAAGTTTTACTTTTTTATGGCTATAGTGGCTAATTAGGATCAAGCCATGTACTTTTGTAAGAAACTTTAATTTGTTGATTTGTTTTTAGAAAAACATCCCACTTTACATTCTTATTGATTTTTTATTTGTTTTCTTTTCATAAAAAGGCCTAAAAACCCATATTTAATACCTCTTTTAACTTTTAAAAAGTTTATTTTTTAGAAGAAAAAAAACCTATTCATTATGTCCTTTCTTTGGAAAGTTGTACTAAGTAATAAAAAATATTCTTTCCATTAATTTTTCTAAAAATGATAAGTAAGGATAAAAGTTAATAGAGAATACATATGCCAAGTAAATCAAAATCTTAAAATCACTAATAAAATTGAGTTAACAATGAAAATATAACACATTCAAAACAAGGAAAATCATATAAACATGTAATTGTTCATATTTTTAGATATTTTATTTTTTATGCAGCACATGTCATCAACATAGACTAATAATGCCTAAAAAGAAGTAGGAGAATGGATGCTTATTTTCACTTCTCTTTACCACATCTCATGATTTGAAAGAAAAGAAGATATTTTGACAATAAAATAGAAAAATCAGTGAACCTTAGGAAGCCTTAAGACATGATTTGCTAACAAAATAAATAAATAAATAAGAGGGGATGAGATCAGTATCCCAATATCAAGCGTATGTCACGAGCTAATTTAGAAAGGCCCAAAATCATGAGGTTCGTTTAAGCCCAAGAGGAGATAATCCAAAATATTCTAGAAAATGTAGAAGGTACTAAAATAGGTGGTAGGTAAGGTAGGTAGATGCATTTAATGTAAAGGTAAGTGGGATTCATTTGTAACCGTTAGATTGAATTAATCTTAGCCCTTCATCTTAAGAGGCCTTTTGTATATATAGAAGAGATCCCCTCAGTTGTATCATCAAATTATTTTGAGTGAATACTATTTACATTAAAGTTTCTCTCTCTATATTTTCTCTCTCTAAACATTGTGAGTTGTTACTGGCTGACTTAACCTTCCTTAGTGTAGTCAGGAACGCTAAGTGTTGCACGGGTTCGAGTAAAGGAATCTACCCATGACACATACACCTTGATAAGAATCAAGTTCTACATCTACATATGTCAAATCAAAACATGATTGGAAACAACTAGAATCAATTAAGAATGTCACAAATGGGTTAGGGAAGCAAAAATAGGCAACGGAGTAGAGGCAAGAAGAATTAGTCGAATGGTTAGAACTTGAACAAGCCTAATGGTATCCTATAAATTAGTAACAGAATGCTCGCTCAAAGGAATGGAATACCAACTTGCTAGTTTACAATCAAACCGGCCTAATGATGGGAGGGATGACTAAGAACTGACTTAACAGCTCTTCTTTAGCCGATCTAATAAACCTTTATTCTCCAAATATGATTTTATTTCTTTTATTTATTTAAAATTTTTTATACGATTCATTTAATTATGAAAATATCATCATCCTAAGATAGTATAAATACTCTCTTATTAGTTTTTGTAATCAATCTCTTTTATCTTTATAAACCTGCTTTGTTAACTCTCTAATAAAGAGATTGGACACGTTGAGTATATATTATATCGTTGAATCTTATCAATCAAAGAACCACTTGATTGTGGTGAATCTTTTATTAGTTAGATCTTCTTTATGAGTTACATCAGTGATCATCATTGTAATCTTCTTCTTCATGTGATATATTTGGTTGGGATTTATAATATCCTTTATTCAATTGTTAGATCAAGAAGTTTAGGTACATCGTAGTGGTATCAAAGCGAAGGTTCAACATGTACAATAATAAAAATTTTCATTATTATCTTATTGATAGATTGTGATGGAGTTGTGAATTGTGGTTGAGGCATGTAGGAGTTGTAATGGGTTGCAAAGATTGTTATTAACTTGTTGTTAATTGTAGTTAGAGTGTTATTAAGTTGTTTGAAGTAGTATAGTGTTGTAGTGAAGGTTATGTGAGAAAGTGCATAATAAGTGTTCAATAAAATTATTGAGTTAGAATATGAGCATGAAAGTAATAATGTTAATGTAAGCAGTAGGGGTGATAGAAATAATCAATAATGAATTTCATCTAAGAGAAACCTTGAAGATTAGATGACTGCACTTACCCAAATGTTTCAGTAAATGATTCAAAATTTGAATTGACAATTGGCTACCATAAACATCGATATGACCACCATGAATGAAAATTTTCGTCAAGCATTCAATGGTAGAAATAGAATTAGTGGTGGTGACAGGTGAGTGAGAGGCATTGTAATTGAAGACATAAAGAAGAAATAGAAGAAGGATAAAGGGATATCTTTGATGGGATTGAGTATAAAATCAAAATTAGTCCATGATGGGAGTAGAAAATATAAAATTGTCTATGCTAAAATTAGATTAGCTAAGGACCCAGATGAGTACTATGATTAGGAAAGTCATATTGAATACTTATTAAGTATGGTGAGTATAATAATCGAACTAAAGTGAAGCTAGCATCCTTAGAATTCTTAGGTTATGCTTTGTTGTAATGGAAATAACAAAGAATAGAGGAGGAAAGATAATAAAGTTGAAGTTGCCATGTGGAATTTGATGAAGAGGCCTGTCTGGAAAATGTTTGTTCAACCTTATTATAAACAAGAATTATATTCTCATCTAAGCACTTCGAGACAAGGAAATATGACTATTATTCGATATGCCTAAGAGTTTGAAGCTCTACAGATGAGATGTGATTGTAAAAACCTAATTGAGTGGATCATCTCCAAATTTATCATTGGATTGAGGTATGAGAATGCTAATTTAGTTGAGGTGCAATAGTACTCCACTTTAAAAGATGTAGTGAATATAGCATTGGAAGTTGAATAGTAGAAACAACGCAAGTACATGCCTTAACATTATAATGACTGACATATTAAAGAGAATCTAAAGGAAAAAGAAAAGGTTAAGGAGTTAGAGGTCAATTGTAGGGAGTTTAGAACTTATGAGAAGGGTGGCTCTAGCAATCATGTTATTAACAAACATAAGGCACAAGGCTAAGAGCAGAGTACTCTGAGGAGATGATCAAGTAAAGTAAAGTTTTTAAATACAAGGGATTTGGACATTTAGCTACATAATGTCCAAACAAGAGGATTATGGTCATCAAAACTCTTGCTAGACTTGGAGATGGTGAGTGAGGAAGAAAAAGAAGATATGGTGATAGACATAAAGGGGCAAACGAAAGAGTTTAAAGCTATTGAGGGTGCTTATATTGAAACCACTAAGGAGGACCTTGCACATCTCATGCCTTTAGTAGTTACTTAACCTTAACATCAGGAGAGACCAATTGATATAGTTCAAAGAGACAACTTATTCATCACTTATTACCTTATGAAGAATAAGACTTGTACCATGATGATTGATAGCAACATCTACATTGCTTCTATGTCAATTGTTGCTTAGGGGCTAAAAATGGTACCACATACGCATCCTTACACTCTACATTAGCTTAGAGAGATGGGTAAATTGTATGATAATAAGTAAGTTAGGATTCTACTAACAATTGGTGAATATGTGGATGAGCTAATGTTTGATGTAGTAGTTATGGAAGGCGCTCATGTTTTTCTAAGGAGACCTTGGATGTATGAACGGATTGTGCTAAGATTATGCTATATGATGGCCTCAAACATGAAAAGATAATGTACAAAGTTCATCCAATCACGTATTGCCATCTATCCTACATAATTATTGTATGAAAATAGTTGCTCCATGAGCTTTGAATTTGAATAAATAGTCTCAAAAAAGCTTAAGACCTTATGTTGCATGAAAGATAGAATCCTTGAATCCTTTATATAAAGAAAAATACCCTATGCAAATTTTTTAATCTAAAGCCTAACCTCGACCCTAGTACAAACCTCAAGTTAGTCATATGTTGGAATATGTAGAGCGATCATGCTAAAGGCTCACTTGACAAATAGTCTAAATAAAGTTAATGGAAGATCTTAGTAGCCCAACTACACTACAATGGATTGTTTAAAAGTAGTTCAAGGTTTAAAACAAGGAGATCCAGTGAAGCTTAGAAGGTTCCTTGGTAGTCCCTCATATCTAATCTTCTTGTCAAACCCTCAACAACGAGACCTAGGGTGGGGGAGGGTGATAGAAATCAGGCTACTAAGCCTTTGAGTCGCAATCGAGCTCGGGGACTAAAGGGACTGATAAGGCGAATCATCTTGCTTTAGTTGACTTTTGCTAAAGCCAAGTATCTCTTTGTTGATCCACTTTGCATGCCGAGCTGAATGACTACCCACTTTTTCGAAATTTGTGTATTGAATAAAAGAATGCCAAGACAACAGCCAAACCTTATGCTTTGACTCACTTATACTCGAGCCGACCACTTGTTCGATATTACCCTTACCTAGAGGTCGAGAAAGCGACCTTGGACTAATCCCTAGTCACCCCTGCTTGGACAAGCAATCTAATCGTACTCTTTTATTTGCATCCTCCAACGATAATCCTCCAACGGTAATGCCAATAAACCTCTACTACGTATATAGGACCACATATAGAATCTGCTACACTAATTATTACTTTTCTTAAATGTTCATTTTTACCCTTTTGAATTCTTGTACATTACTTTTTTAGGATAATACCCTTTTTGGCAAGTTGCCCTAACTTATCAGATATAAATACCCCTTATACATGTAGCCGCAAATAATCAGATTACCATTAATACACTTGATATTTTCTCTTGTAAACACTGATTGTTTATTTTCATTTCACTCTTATCCTAACCCTTAAGCAAGGCTAGGTGGCGAGTAACCTCATCGGACCAATTTGTGCATCATATCAATTTGTACCATAAGTTTTTGGAAGTTCCACTGGTGTGTCATATCCTTTGGAGCTGTTTGTGGATTTTTGCTTACTTTTCATTCACTTTTTCTTTTTTTTATGCGTTCCCTATCACCCTTTTCAAGCTTTCAACAAGCTTAAACCCATTTAGCGACCAGCCTTGTTTGTCCTTAGCTACAATTCATATTATCTTAGTATTAGAGTAGAGATTTCGCTTGAGGTGTAGTTTATTTTGAAGTTCTATCTATACTCTATTTTATGTATGTAAAACAAAGCAAGTTACTATGTTCATTTAATTGCTGTGTTTACTGGCTGTTAAATTGCTGCTTTGTGGAAGTGTTTACTAAAATACCTAAATGAAGAGTTCGAAAACTAAAATCTATCAAAGGAGAATGATGGAACCAAGTGTTAACGTTGGTGTTATAGATGACAACAGTGGAGTTGTCTACCATGATCGACAATCTTAAGGAACCCCCAAGAGCACTAACAAAAGACTTGATGAGGTGGCTAACCTCTTAGTAGATTTAACCCGAGTTGTTCATGCATTGGCTTACTGACTTAATGAAGCCGTATATAATACCTCATAAGTTGCCCAACCTATAAAAGGTTAAAACCTAGCTCGATAAGTTCGAGGTGGAGGAATAGGCGGATAAGTAAGGAGAAGGATTGACTTAGGAGATTTGAGAGAAGAGGATGAGGAAGAGCATTATGAAGAAGAAGAGTGAATTCGAGCATCTAGAGCCTCTAACCATGTGAAGCTTTAGATTCTAGGCTTCAATGGGATTGGAAGTGTAGATAAATACTTAGAATGGGAGGAGAAGATGGAGCGTGTGTTTGACTATTACCAATATGAGGATTACGAAAATATGAGAACTGCTATTGTTGAGTTTTTTTAATATGCTGCCATGTAGTGGAAAAATTTCCTGGTTATGAGGAGATGAGAAGGATACAGAGAAATTAACACTTAGACTAAGATAAAGAGAATACTTAGAAACAGATTTGTGCTAGATACCTATCTACAAGACTTTTACTTAGCTTCAGGAGCCGAGACAATGAAGCTAATCTATTGATGAATATATCCAAGAATTTCAAATGCTTATGATTCACTATGAAGTGGAGGAACCACCAGCACAAACACACTCTAAGTTCCTTACTAAATTGAGAGGTGACATTCAAGACATTGTGGAACTCCAACAATTTACCATAATGGATAAAGCCATTCAAATAGCTCAATAAGTGGAGAGGTAGAAAAGAGGTCGAGTACTAACCAGATTGCCAACTAGCTGACTTGAACAGGGAAGTCATGAGCTCAATCAAGCATTAAGCTGATCAAAAGGGTAGAGGTCCGAGCTAAGTAGAAGGGCCAACTTGATAGTTACGTTCCAACCTAAATTTATGAGAAAGGGCAAAGATCTAGTAGGAAGATGAGCTAAATCAAGTGCTTCAAGTGCTAAGGTTTGGATATATGGTTGCTCAATGCTCAAATTGAGGAACTATGGTCATCAAGGGAGACGTCTTGAAGCTAAAAGTGGAAGGTACTGATGAGGAACTTGAGGAGGAGAGCCCTACCAAAAAGGAAGTTTCTCATGATAATGAATTGATTGAAGAGGATGTGTTCGTCAAGGATTCAGATCAGTTGGCCTTGGTTGTTTGATGTGCAATGAACTTAGAATCTTGACATAAGGAGCAGTAGAGGGAGAACTTGTTTCATACCACCTGGAGGGTAAATGATCAGGTGAGCACGCTAATTATTGGTAGTGGATGTTGCATTAACGTGGCATTAACCGATTTGATCATAATGTTAAAGTTGCCAACTATTGTACACTCGAGGCCATACAAGTTGCATTAACTGAGTGAGAAGGGAGCACTACATGTCACTTACGATGTGTTGCTTAGCTAACCATGGCTATTTGATAGAAGAGTTACTTGTAATGGATATAGGAACACATATGTGTTCGAGAAGGATGGCCAGAAGATTACACTGAACACGATACTGCAAAGTGAAGTTAAAAAACTGTAGGTAAAACTTACTCGCGAATCGAAGAAGACTCTAATGATGAGTAGAGCCGAGCTCCAGGAGGCCATCAATGCTAACAAGCCTACCTTCATGTTAGTCAAATGCCCATTAGAAATGAAAGAGTAGGGTGAACTACCTCTGGAAGTGAGGGCATTGCTGGATGAATATGTCGATCTATTCTTAGAATAGTTACCTGAGGGGTTGCCCCCAATCCGAAGCATAGAACACTGCATTAACTTAATACCTGGTATCACCTTACCGAATAAGCCAACCTATAGGATAAGTCCCAAACATGCTTCTAAGCTCCAACAGTAAGTCAATGAATTATTGAAGAGAGGGTATGTTAGGGGAAGTCTCAACCCTTACCCTGTGTTGGCGCTTTTAGTATAAAAAAAGGATAGAACCTAGCGGATGTGTATTAACAGCCGAGTAGTGAACAAGATTACGATCAAATATAGGTATCCTATCCCAAGATTAGAAGACATGCTGGATGAATTGAGTGGAGCACAAATCTTCAGCAAGACTGATATGAAGTTTATCTGCCATTAAATTCGCATGAGACAAGAAATGAGTAGAAAGCTACATTTAAAGCTCGGCATGAACTTTATGAGTGGATGGTCATGCCATTTGGCTTATCGAATGCCTTAAGTACTTTCATGAGACTGATAAACCATGTGTTGAGACATCTAATGGGGAAGTGTATCATGGTGTATTTTGACAATATCTTAGTATATAGTACCGATATACCGAGTCACTATGAACATCTCTAAGTCATACTGAATGTCCTTCTCACCAAGAGATTATTCAACAACTTTAAGGAATGTTGCTTTTGAGAGGAGGAAGTGGTATTCTTGGGCTATGTAGTAAGTGGAGGAGGCTTACGAGTAGATGACGAGAAGATTCGAGCAATCGTTGAGTGGTTGACCCCTGTTACTTATGCTGAAGTGAGAAGTTTCCACAGACTAGCTTCCTTCTATAGAAGATTCATTAGGAATTTTAACACCCTTACCACAACCCTTACCACACCCCTTACTGAATTGACAAAAAAGAACATCGACTTCCGATAGGGAGAAAAGGAAGAGAGCAGTTTTTCTAAGGTGAAGAAAAGATTGACCTCTGTCTCTGTACTAGTTCTAGCCGACTTCCAAAAAATATTTGAGTTGGAGTGTGATGCGTCCAGCATTGGGATAGGTACTGTCCTAATGTAAGAAGATCGACCAACAGTAAGAAGCTTAGGCAACCTCAACTAAACTAATTTGTATATGACAAAGAACTTTTAGCATCGATTTGAGCACTAAAAGTATGGTAGCATTATTTGTGAGAATTTATCATCTATACTAATCATAAATCTTTGAGGTATCTCCAAAGTCAAACGAAGTTGTCGAATTGTAGGCAAGGTAGGTCGAATTCCTTGAGGGGTTCAACTTTGTAATAAAATACAAACATGGAAAGAGCAATGTGGTTGCAAATGCTTTTTAAAGAAGCATGCACTCTTGAATGAACTGCAGACTAGATTGTTTAGGTTGTGAGCACTAAAGAACAGTACTCCGAGGATCCACACTTTAGACCTATATTTGTGCGATGTGTCATGGAAAGACAATGGACAAGTATCATATGGAAGACAGATACATATTCTAGGGGGGGAAATTGTGCGTGCCGACCTGCTCTTTATGAGAATTACTTATAAAGGAAGCCTACAATAGAGGACTCTCTAGGCATTTTGGGGAGAGAAAGACCTATAGACTATTGAATGGTTATTTCTTCTAGCCAAGAATGAGGTATGATGTGCATCGAGTGGTAAAAGGTGATGCCATGTGCAAGAGAGCTAAATGCCTAGTTGAGTAAGGGAAAGCAATGCCTTTACCTGTTCTGACAAGACCTTAGACTAAGTTGAGCATGGACTTTATATTTGGATTACCATGAATTGCCTAAAGCAAAGATTTTGCAATGATTGTCATTGATAAGTTCAGCAAGATGGTACACTTTGTGCCTTGTTCTAAGACTAATGATGCTTTGACTATTGCTTCTCTTTTCTTATAGGAAATTGTTGGGCTACATAGCATGCTAAGAAGTGTAGTGTCAAATAAAGACCTAAAATTCTTAAGCCATTTTTTAAGAACTCTATGGTGATGGATGGGAACCAAACCAATGGCCAAATAGAGGTAGTCAATCGTATCTTGGGATCGTTGCTTCGAGCTACAATGGGGAAGAACTTGGTTGATTGGGACGTTTGCTTACTAGTGGTTGAATTGACTTACAATTAGATAGTACATGATACCACCAAACAAACCCCCTTCGAAGTTGTCTGTGGTTTTAATCTTGAGTGCCCCTTGATGATACCCCTATCGCTATATCCGAACAAGAAGACCCTGATGCGAAAGCCCAAGCACAATCCCTTCAACACATCTACGACAAAGTCACTTAGCATATCGACCAAGCCACCAGAAGAATGCGAGAGAAGACCAAGGGTAAAACGGTTAAAGAATTATAGCCAAGAGACTTGGTGTGGTTGCACCTCAGTAAGGAAAGGGTTTTTAGTAAGAGGAGGAACAAGCTATCTGTAAGGACTGAAGGAGCCTTTATAATCCTCTAGAAGATTAATAACAATGCCTACAGGTTGGACCTACTCGAAGATTATGGGATTTTTGACACCTTCAACATTGCCAACCTCAATCCATATCACCTTCATGGAGAGTTAATCAAAGACCATTCGGATTTGATCCCAAATCCAAATCAACCTAGAAGGAAAGATAGGAATTAGGCTACGAGGTCTTTGACCCTCAGCCGAGCTCGAGGACTAGAGGGACTGACAAAGCGAATTTTCTTACTCCAACTGACTCTTACCAAAGCCAAGTATCTCTTTACTAATCCACTCTACTTGCCGAGCTGAATGACTGTCCACTTTTTGAAAGTTGTGTACTGAATAGTAAAATACTGAGGTAATAGCCAAACTTTGGGCTTTGACTCACTCATGCTTAAGCCGACCATTTGCTCAGCATTACCCTTGCCAAGAGGCCAAGAAAGTAACCCTAGACTAATCCCTAGTCACCCCTACTCGGATAAGCAATCTGATTATACTCTTCTGTCTGCATCTTCTAACGGTAACGCCAATGAACTTTTGTCACGTATACAGGCCCACATGTAAAATCTACTACACTAATAATTGCTTTTATTGAATATTCATTTTAACCCTTTTGAATTCTTAGACATTACTTTTTTAAGACAATAACCTTTTTGTCTTTTCCCTTTTTGGTAAGTTGCCCTAACTTATCGGATAAAAGTACTCCTTGTACATGTAGCCACAAATAATCTGATTACCATTAATACACTTGATATTTCCTCTCGTAAACACTGATTGTTTACTTTCATTTCACTATTATCCTAACCCTTATGTAAGGTTAGGTGGCCAATAGACTCATTAAACCAATTTGTATGTCATATTAAGTTGTGCTGTGAGTCCTCAAAAGTTCCATTGGTGTGTCATATTCTTTAGAACTGTTCGTGAGTTTTTGCTTACTTTTCATTTACATTTTCGTTCTTTCGTACGTTCCGCATTACCCTTTTCAAGCTTTCGGCAAGCTTGGACTCATTCAACAACCAACCTTATCTATCTTTGGCTGCAGTTTGCATCAGAAGGGGAAGGGGAGGATGGGGCAAGTGTTGATGAGCAATTTTCTACTATAGGCCTTAAGGCCCATTCTGATACGCCGTACAAAGGATAGACAAGGATGGTCGTACCTTGAGCAGATGAGTCTAAGCTCATGGAAAGCTTGAAAAGAAAGGTGAAACCTATGATAAAAGTAAAATCTACAAATGAATCCAAGGATATGACATATTAAGAAACTCCTTAGACTTACGAGCCAGGTTGATATGACATACGAGTCAATTCAATGAGGTCAATCATCACCCAGCCTTATTTAAGGATAAGGATAAGAGTTAAACAAGCAAGCAAAAATAGCTCACAAGAAGAAAATAGGATTCAGTATATTTAATGATTTAAGATATGATGTTGTGGCTATATATTATACGGGTATTTATACCTAAAAATCTAGAGCATCCTTGCTGAAAGTAGAAAAGACAAAAAGGGTATTGTCCTATAGACACCCTATTTTTGCCCTCTACAATTTTATTTATTTATTTATTTATTTTTAAGGTAATGAGAGGGTCTTAATTAAGAAATACAAAAAATGGAAAAATAAAAAAAGTAAAGAAAAAAAAAAGATTTTTTTAAAGAATACATAAGAAATATGTTTTTTCTATAGTGCTAATAGCATTTTATTTATTTATTTTTAGGAGTTTATTTTTAAGATACATTCTTTTATTTTGTTCAAGCTTAGTAAATAGGATTAAGTATATTTTTATTACAATAAGTGTTAAGGCACGAGCCAATAGCCCATTTGGTACTATAATTGGTCTTAGTAATGGCGATTGGGTAATGGTCAATTTCATTCCCATTAAGACATGAGGTAGGAGTATGCTAAGACACATGGCAAGCCTACATTGATCCACAATTGCTGATATGGCACCTATATGGTGCTCAGTTAGCAAATCATTTTCCTTCCCTTTCCTTTCTTTTCCCTACACTTTCTTACCTAAACTCAGCTTCATGCTAGCATTTCAAGGCCATTTTTTATCTAAATTTATTCGTGATTTCCCTAAATTAATGATGAAATTATAAAGACCACATGGAATACTCCACATTGGATCCATTTTCACATCTGGAAACAAATAATTAATGGGTTGATTTTGACCTCAAAGTCTAGAAAAAAGCTTAAATGCATATTAACTTTCCGACTTAACTAAGCTTGATTCATGCTGCATTGATGATTTGAAGCTTCTGTTTGATACATTTAGTAAAGGCAAACATCTTGGACATTGTTTTGACCAGTTTTTTTACTTCAATTTGCACCCAATTCAAAGATCGAATCTCGAGTCATCCTTCCTCATTCAACTCAATTTAATGACTTTCCATTCTAATCCGAGCTTCAATAAGTATAAATAAGGACCTAAGAGTCCGTTCTCATCATCAATTGCCATCTCACTCTCAATCGACACACTCTCTCTATAAGCTTCAAACTCTTAGGTTCTCTTTCTCTCTCTCTCTTTAAATTTTGCTCGAGCTTGAAGTAGTTTAAGCAAAAACAGTCATATAAGTCGCTTCTCAATTGTAAATACCTTTTTTTTGCCCATTTTTTAGTAGTTTTATTGAGTTAAAAATATAAAAAATAATAATAAAAAAATTAAATAAATGAAATTGAAAAAAATAATAATAATAAAAATAGAGTCAAGTCGTATTTAGTCCAATTGAGTCAAGTTTAGTTGAGTCTATTGTAGTCGAATCGAATAATGGTGAGCGATCAATTTAATAAATTTTAAGTCGTTAAAGGATCAGGTTTCATTAAAATATTTTAGTCCAGTCTGATATAAAGGAGATTTTTTTTAACTAAATTATATTGGGCTATAATAGACTTAGGATTTATTAAATGAACTATTAGGTTAAATCAAATTGGACTAAATCGGGTTGGAAAAATAGAAAACCCAAATTAACCTAAGGTTTTCAAAAAATAGGTCAAATCTTCAAATGATCTAAATCGTATCTTCCATATCTGAGTTTATTGTCATATCTTTTGATACGAAAGATTTGGCATTGTGAATTATAAATAGTGAGTTGGTAGTGACGTTTCCTATGTTTTTATAATTACATACACCCCCATAATCACAAAAAGACAAGTCCACATCCATGCCTTGTAAGAAATCTACACATATCCATCTACAGCTTACTCCAACTCAATCTTAACAAAGTGACCCAACCTAACGGCAATCTCATCTACGTAAGCACGACAGTAGTAGCACATGTATAACCTAGTGAATTCATGCCCAACACCACCAACAATCTAAACATTACTGAAACAATTACTGTTGGTCATTCACATCAAGGCAAGTTTCATCAATCGAATCATCATCAATCTCCAATTTCTTGTATGATCCATCAACTGTAGCATACCGTGAGAAGTTAGTCTGATGGCCATGGTTGTTTTCTACCTAAGATCTGATCGTGATATGTAAGTTCCCAGATTCGACCCCTTGATTATTGGATAGGTATCTAGTTTTTAATTTAGTTTCATTAATCTTTTATTTTTTTTGTTTGTTAACATGATTAGGATAATGACTAATATGATTTTTTTTATAGGTTTTGACGTTAATTTTTATTAGTTGGTTTTTTGGCATGTTAGCATTTTTTTAATATATATATATAATATTGATTTTTTTTTTGTATGATTAGTATGATTTCATGGAATTGGTACTAACATGGGTATTTACAGGGTTGGACATTGGTTGCTTTTTCCAATTGGTTATTTTTAGTATATCTGATTAAGTGTTGCATTTTTAGGAAAATTTACTAATTTTGGTACGTGTTGCATCTCTTAGTAAATTTTCATAAAAAGGGCATTCTTAGGGGTTTTTTTTTTTTTAGATTTTTTTATCACTTAATTAGATTTTCATAAAAATTAAAATCTTTACTGGGCATTTTTTCCATATTTAGGTATTTTTTCCATGATCTAAGCATATTTTTCATGATTTAGGTATTTTATTCATGATTTAGGCATCATATCCATAGTTAGGTATCATTTCCGTGATCTAGGTATCTTTTTTATGATTTAGGCATCTCATTTGTAGTTTAGGTATATTTTCTATAGTTTAAGCTTTTTTTCTATGATTTAAACATTTTTACATAATTAAGTATTTTTTCCAGAATTTAGGCTTTTTTTCTATGAGTTAAGCATCTTTTCTATTATTCAAGCATCTTATCCATAGTTTAAGCATATTTTCCATGATTAAGCATAGTGTCAATAGTAATTGCCATTTATTCATAAAATGGCACGTTTTCTAGGATAATTGCATATTAGCATAATTTCATAAATGTTGGATCTTTTATTTATTTATCTATTTATTTTTTCTCTTTTAGGTGCTTTAGGATTTTTTTTTAAAGTTTTGTCACATAGTAGTTTTTCCAAAAAAATAAAAAATACTAACTTGATGTCTTTTTAAAAATTAAGTCAGTAGATTTTTAATTGGGAATAAAAATGAGGTTTTTTTAGGATTTTTATTAATAAAAATAAATTAGTTAAAAAACTTAAACCTGGCTCAATTTTCAAATTAAAAAGAATCAACCCATTAAATCTTTTCTAAGAAAAAGAACTACGTCAGTTTGATCCCGACTAGTAAATAGGTACGTACTTTCGAGACAACCGTATGAAAAAAAAAAAACTTTTTTCTCCTTTTTCTTGAAATTTGTAATAAAAAAATAATAAAAAATTCATTTTATTTATATTATGTACATCTTTACATATCTTAGTATTTTTTAGAAAAATACAAAAATAAAGTCCGTTAATTATTTTTTTTTATTTTACATGGTGACTTAGTTTTAATAGGTTAGCCTCCAAACCTAGTTTTTTTTTTTTCTGGTTAATTTTCTAAAATTATTTTGTTTGGAAAGTAGGGAATAAGTAGCTAAATTTGGGTTTTCCTACCTAAAAACCCTAATTTCATTTTTTATCAATTGAACAAGTTAGTGAATCCAATTTTTAAAACATTTTTTAAAGAAAAATATTTCCTTAATTTAATGTTGAGTAATCTATATAAAGCAGGCTGGACTTAATATAGATTAAGTTAAGAAAAACCAAAATAAGGTTCGACATTGGCACCCTGAGTTTTTTGTAGCCATCACTCCCGAAGTTAGCCATAGCTCTTAACTCTACCACCATCAAACCCTAAGTGCCATGATAACCACTGTGACACCCATGTTGAAACACCACCTTACATTACTCCACAACCAAAATTGATGTCACGATCATGCTCGTAGCATCTAAAAACATAAGATTCCACAACTTTTCAAGCTTGAACAACCCTTAGTCATCACCAAACAACTTTACTACCACCGCCTAAGTGTTGAGCACTACCAAATGACCACCATTAGTCGAAGCACTTTGACCAAAGCCCCTTTCCCTAATAAATCTCTTATCAATCTAGTGTTTCCCCTTAAAAAATTTTAAAACTACCTCCATCGCACACCTCGATGGCCTGGTGACCCCTTCTCCACGCCATCATGTGTACAGCGTGTAACTTATTTAGATAACCTAGATTTAGCCTTCTGACTCGTATGCTAACTCACATTTTTTAAATTAGGTTTCCTTTTTTTTTTAGTGAAAAAATAAAAGAAAAAAGATTCTTTCTTTTAAGTTTTTTTATTATTTATTTTTTTCCTTTTAAAAATTGGCTTCTTAATGAATAAAAGCATTTCTTTTACACTTAGATAATTTTTTTTTCTCTTTTCTTTAAAATTTAAGAAATTACTTCAAGAATAAAAGGAATTTGTTTTAAATAAAATATAAAATAAAAAAAGGTCTCATCAATTAGAAATATTTTTACTTAAAAAAAAAATAATAATAATAAAAAAGAAATTTTAACTCTCTTTTCAGATTAGGGTTTTCTTTTAGAATTTACAAAGATATAAACATTTGAAAATTAGGACCCTTTCCTTAGGAAATTTTCTTGGATGAAAACAAAAATGGCTAACTAACTTAAACCCAACCATTTTTCTAAACTAAAACCAATCAACAAACTAAAATGTTTAGAACGAACTATAGAAAGTTTGATTCCGAATAGTCGGTATGTAGGCACCCGTAGGCAACTATAGGGTGATTTAAAGTAGGGAATTTTTTAAATTTTATTTTCCCTTCTATAAATAAGTAGGTTTAATTTCTTAATTTATTATTTTTGTAAACGAAATTAATTTTCTTTCTTTCTTGCAAATAAAAACTTTCCTTTCACGTAAAAAGGGTATTTTGAAAAGAATAAAACTAAATTTGGAAGATTATAGTAGTACCCATTACAGTTTAATAGATTAGCCCATGAATCCAAAAACTTTGGTTTTCAAATTTTTTTTTTGTAAACTAATGACTAAGTTATAACTAATTCACCCTTGTTGTGACTTAACCTTTTCTCAACTCCAATTGAGTGGCGACTCAGGTCGAGTAGCGACTCCAGTCGAGTAGCAACTCCAAAATCTTTTTAAAATTAAAAGAAACTAAGTTTTCCTTAATTCCTAGTCGAGAGTCTATATTGAATGGGTTTGGGATTTAATATAGGTCATATTAAGGAAAATAATGAAAACAAAAAAAATCTTAAGCTCGACATGACTAAAAGCGGTAAAATACAAGGAATGTAAAAAGGTATAAAAAAGAAATTAGAAAATAGGCGATTCATGTAGCAAATTCCATCGTGTGGGAGGCTTAGGCACATGGTTAGCAGGTATTGGTAGGTTGCAGGAGGAAACATATGTAGTCGTTCAGACATTCTAGCTAATGCCAAACTAACCTGTAAACTCTCCTTTAGTAGGCTTAACTCGGACATTGTCATGGTAGCTTGAAGCAAGGTCAGTTGAGCTAATGGGTGAGGGATTTGAGCTATCAGATGAGCATTCCTTAAGTTAGCATTCAAAGATCATAGTTACACATAGGAAAGCTTAGCTCGAAGGTGGAAACAGGTTGCTAGATAGAAGTAGCTTAGATTCTTTAGGTGTAGGTTAGGAAAGGAGAATGCACCTAGCTAAGATCCCAAGCTATCGTGTTCAGGCTCAAGTTAGAGGGCTTGTATCTTCCCATCCGGTTGATTTAGATCTAGTATTGACTTCGGTTAGCCTACCTATTGTTCTTCATCTAATCAATATGGGTTGATATCGGCAACGTTAAACATGTCAGATACTCTAAAGTCTTCAAGTAGTTCCATTATTGTTAATCTTTTAGAGTATCTAAGAGGGTCCTTTAGCTTGGGTAGACAACTTATTCTTTCTCCTGTTTGGGAATCTCTCTTTACTCAAATTTATCCATGCCGAGTCGTTAGGTTGAAATTACCTCACCTTTCTTCGTTTCCCTCTTTCCTTCATCTTCTTAATGACTTAACTGATCTGCTGAGTGATGTTTTGGTAAATTTGTTAGAGGGATTGAGCTTTAGCTCTTGCTTCTTGTTCTTCTTGGTTGGATGAGGGCATTAGAGTATGGTCAAAGGGGAGCTTGGGTTTGAAACCATAGATAACCTCAAATGAAGTATGTCTAATGGTATCATATACTATTCTATTGTAAGCAAACTCCACTATAAGCAAACATACATCCTAGTCGGCTAAGTTCTTTCTCGTTACAACTTGAAGTAGTGAGCCTAAAGTGTGATTGACTACCTCTATCTAGCTATCGATTTGAGTAGTGGCTAGTGTTGAAAAGTAGTTTAGTTCCCATTTGATGCTAGAGAGTTCTTTAGAAATGGCTTAAAAACTTTAGGTCTCGATCTAACACCATGCTCTTCAGTACAACATGCAAACGAATGATCTCTTGCAAAAAGAGAAAAGTAGTAGCTGAAGCATTGTTAGTCTTTGTACAGGGCACAAAGTACACCATCTTGCTGAATCTTTTCAAGTTGACCATCAATGAGTCTTTGCCTCGGTTAATTTAAGGTAAACTGAGGACAAAGACCTTGCTCAAATTAACTTACGGTTTGGTCGAGACAAGTAAAGGCATAGCTCTCCCTTGCTCAACTCTGCTTTTTGCCTTTTTGTAAATTGCATAACTCTTAACCACATGGTGTACATTGCACCCCATCTAAGGCCAAAAGAACCTTACATTTAGTAGTTCGTATGTTCTTTCTCCAAAATGTCCAAAAAGCCCACCAAAATGAACTTATATTAGCAATTCCCTTAGAGAATAGGTTGGCATACATAAATTACCACCTCGAAATAGATATCCGTCCTCCACATGGTATTCATCCACTGTTCTCCCTTCTCCATAATGTTCAAATATGGGAATAGAATGAGGGTCTTAAGGATATTGCTCCTTGATGTTCGCAAATCCTAAAAATTAGGTATGCATCTCAGTAAGAAGAATATGCCTTCTTGATAGTGCATCAACAATCACATTGGTTTTGCCTTGTTTATACTTAATCACAAAATTGAATCCTTCTAGAAATTCAACCCATCGGGTTTGCCTCTTTGAGAGCTTGGTTTGACTTTAGAGATATCTCAAGGACTCATGGTTAGTATAAATGACAAACTCTCTTAGTAGAGGGTAATGTTGCCATACTTAAAGTGCTTGGATTAGTGCAAGGAGTTCCTTGTCACATATAGAGTAATTCAACTGGGTCTCCTCAACTTCTCACTATGATATGCAATAGGTCGGCCTTCTTGCATCAGTACAATGCCTATACCAACACTTAATGCATCACATTCAAGCTTAAACATCTTTTTGAAGTTAGGTAAGGCTAGCACAGGTGCAGAGGTCAACTTCCCCTTTACTTTAGCAAAAATTCTTTCTTCCTTCTCTCCCCACTTGATCTCTACATTTTTCTTTGTCAACTTAATGAAGGGTGCAATAATGTTGAAGCCAATCCATGAAAGCTTCTCACTTTAGCATAAGTGGTTGGGGTTGGCTAATGAAAAATAGGTCGGATCTTCTTAGCATCAACACATAAGCCTCCTCTACTTATAACATATCCAAGGAAGATCACTTATTCCTGGCACAAGCAACACTTCTTTAAGTTTCAAAAGAGCTTTTTACCTTGGACTACATCAAACACAGCTCGGAGATGGTTAGCATGACTTAGCAGGTTGGTATTGTACACAAGGATATCATTAAAGGAGACCACAACATACTTTCATATCAAATCTCTTAGCATATGGTTCATTAACCTAATGAAAGTGCTTAGGGCATTTAGTGAGCCAAAGGCATCACCATCCATTTATATAGACCATGTTGGGTCCTAAGGCAGTCTTCCATTCATCTCCTTATCTCATACAAATCTGATGATAACCAGACTTTATGTTGATCTTATTGAAGATTCTAAGTCCATTCAATTCGTCAAGCATATCATTCAATCTTGGGATAAGATATCTATACTTGATCGTTATCTTATTCATATCTCTGCTATATATACACATACACTAAGTACCATCCTTCTTTAGCACAAGTAACATTGGCATAGTATGAGGGCTATGACTCTCTCTCATGTATCATTTCTCCAATAGTTCATTGACTTGTCTCTAGGCCTTAACAGCTTGCTTGGGATTCATTCGATGAGCAGGCTTGTTTGGTAATACGGCATCAAGTAGTAAGTCAATGTAATGTTCAATTCCTTGGAAAGGGTGATAATCCTTTGGGCAATTGCTTAGGAAGTCGAGATGCTCACCCAACAGATCTTTGACCTCTTTAGGTAGCACAGCTCGATCCTTTAATTCCAATAAACTTATGATCAGTAGAAAGGTCAGTACATCAGATTTAATGGCTTCGAAGAGCTTAGATTGGCCTGAAACTAATGTCTTCTTTGATCTTCGGGTTAATTTGGCCTATAATTTACTCAGCTCAAAGTCATGGGATTTAAGGCAATCTTCTTCCCATCCTTCTCAATTATGTACATATTCTTAAAACTATCATGAATGACCCTTCAATTAAATCACCAAGGTCAACCTGACAACACATGAGAGGTGCACATGGGCAATACATCACAGAGAACTTCATTAAAGTAGTTCCCAATTGAGATTAATAACAAGACTCGCTGAATAACATATAGTGCTTTCTTCTTATTTAACTAGTGAAGCTTGTATTGTCTTTGATGTGATAAGGTTGGCAACTTGATTTCCCAAACTAGGTTAGTAGATGCTACACTAGTACAACTCCCATTATCCGTAATGAGTGTAAACACTTGTTCGTTTACCTTACAGGTGATATGAAACAAATTCTCTTATTACTCCTCCTTAATAGAGGGTTCAATGCTCAGGGTTCGCTAGACAACTAAAGTCAACTTATCTAGGTCATCGGCATATATGTTGTGTTCTATAAGCTCTTTGCCACATACCTCAACTTCTTCCTTTAGTTTAGGCTTCTCTTCAGGTTCTTTGTCAATACCATCTACTCCAATGGTTGGGACTTCGCCTTTGATGACCATGGTACCTCGATTGGGGCATTTGGTGACTATGTGATCAAAATCTTGTCATATGAAACATTTGATCTGGCTTGTCTTTCGCCTTAATCCTTGACCTTTCTCATAAGTTCTCTTCGGCATTTCCCAGTCGGCAAGACGACTCTTCTACTTAGTCATAACATCAATCCTCTTACTTGGCTCAGTATTGTATTGAGGTTGATTACTACCTTGGGCAAGTCAGCTACCTTAAATAGGTTAGTTCAATTGAGGTTAGCTCGGCTCATTCCTCCTTTATTGCTCCACATGCTAAGCAATCCTTATAGCCTCATCTAAAGTGAAAAATTATTGCAACTCCTCTACATCTCTGATATCTACCCTCAATTAAGTTAAGAATCTGGTTACTATTTGATTGCTGAAGACTCATTGGCCTCACATCTGATTATAAGTACCTAAAACTCTTGCACATACTCATTGATAGTGCAGTTTCCTTGCCTTAGTTCTTAGAGTTGTGAAAAAGTATCTTGCAAGTAAGTATTCGACACAAATTTAGCTTAAGGACTCTTCATTTCGGGCCAAGTAATAACCTTTCTATACCCATCTCATCTTATCAAGGCCTAAAAGTTTCTTTATCACTTCGTTGCATAACTTGAGAATTCTACAGCAACAGTTTGGACATCATATAGTCCTTATACTGATAGTATTCAAAAACTCAATCTACTCTTTCTTCCTAAACCAAGTAATCATCAATGTTTCCAAAGCCATTGAAGCTTGAAACTTAGAGTTTTATATCGTCGATGGCTTATGGTGTACGGGCTCTATCCTCTGCTTCATAATACTTACCTCTTTCCTCCTTGTCTACTTCACCTAGATCAATTGTTCTTTGCACATGTCTTCCTACTCCTCTACCTCGGTCTTGTCAAGCAAGGAGTTGAACTCACACAAGTGGACACCTTGGGAACTCCTCTAACTTTAGGAGTAGCTTAAGGAGTATTTTGAACGACCTCAATAGGTCGAGAGGCCAATACATGGACAGCTTGGGTCAAGTTTGCGATCAAGTTAGCTGTTTCATCAAATCACTTGTTAAAGCTTCTAAGGGTGTTTTGTTGGCCTCAATGAACAATACCGTTATTATCATCCCCAATACCAATATTAACACTTGAATCAGTCATTCTTTACCCAATCTCGTGTTCTCAACAATAAGTAATATTCGTACTATCTAGAAATAACATATAACCACTCCTAATCTATTAAGCTAATGGCTACATAGAAACTAAACCCACAATTCAACTATGCCTTACTTTAGAAATTTACAACACTACTAACTTCACTGGACCCAACACAGAAATATCCAATTATTACTTACTCTGTTTTCTATGGCTTAAAATAGAGTAAAATAGAGTATTACACAACAGCCACCATAATGGAACAAAACCACTAATCGTACAACTCACTCAAACTCTCATAGTTAATTCGAACACAACCTCAATAGCCATTTCACTACTCAATGCACTTCAAACACAAATAATAATCAGGCAACAATGCAGTAACACAATATGATAGAAACTTACTCAACACAAACCTCTGCTTTGATACTAATATGATACTGTGCCAAGGATAGACAAGGTCAATCATAACTAGGGGGGAATGGGTCAAAGCTTACGGAAAGATAAAAAAGAATGGTGAAATGCATGAAACAAGCAAAACCCACAAATTAATCCAAGGATATGACACACTAAGGAATTTTGTAGACCTACAAACTAGCTTAATTGACACATGAGTCAATTCAACGAGGTCACTCGCTACCAAACTTTGCTTAAGGGTTAAGATAAGCATTAAACAAGCAAGAAAAATAGCTCACAAGAAGAAAATAAGATTCAATATATTCAATGATTCAAGATATGATGTTGCGGCTACATATTAAAAGGGTATTTGTACCAAAAAATGTAAGGCATCCTTGCTAAAAGTGAAAAAGATAAAAAAGGGTACTATCCAAAAGAGGTAAAGTATAAGGAATGTAAAAAGGTACAAAAGAGAAATTAGAAAATAGGTGATTCGTATAGCAAATTCCATCACATAGGAGGCTTCAACACATGGCTAGTAAGTATAGGTAGGTTACAAAAGGAAACATTTGGCTAATGCTGAGTTGACTTGTAGGCTCTCTTATGTGGGCTTAACTCAGACATTATCTTGGTAGCTCGAAACAAGGTCGGGCGAGCTAATGGATGAGGGAGCTAAGCTGTCAAATGAGTACTCCTCAAGTCAACATTAAAAGATCATAGTTACGCATGGGAGACTCAACTCGGAGGTGGTAGTAGGTTAGCGAATAGAAGCAACATAGATTCTTTAGGTGTAGGTTAGGAAAGGAGAATGTGCTTAGTTAAGCTCTCAAGCCTTTGTGCTCAAGCTCAAGTCAGAGGGCCTGTAGCTTAATTCCTATCACATTCTAACCTTTATGGACCATGGGCTAGAAAACTTGGACCATGACTACTCCAAGGAGACACATGGCTTAAATAGGGAGAATTAGTCATGAACGAGGTAACTTCAACTGACCATAGGGCCTTAGCTTAGACTAATGGGGACCTCAACTCTTGCACTACGGGTATGCCTAAAGTATCCATAGTACGGGTAACCATGAACTTTGGTAACCTACTAAGTAAACCTAGACCATGGGCAGGGAAGGACACTATAACCCCATCACTTTCCTATTTGGGAGCATATCTTCCTAAAAGTTATACTTACCTATTTGAGAGAGATGCATATCTAAAGGAGATACTCCCCATAAATCCTATAAATGGGGAGAAACCTAATAGGTAAGACACTTTATATACACATGTACGTTATCTTGGTCTTATTTCTCAATTAATTCTATAGATTATTGACTTAAGTATTGGAGTAGCTGCTCCGGTCTGATGTCCACTATCACGCCCTGAAGCGGTAGAGTCGTAACAGCCCCGCCGTGTAAACCATTCTAAGATAGAAGTTGGCCTTACAATCGCTAGCTTAGACCTGATCTACACAAGGCGTCCACGACTAACCCGCTTTGAAGTAAACAGTTTGTAATTTAAATAAATTATTTACCTATAAAAGTGAGGAATTATATATATATGCTATAATTCGGTTATTGCAAATAAAGTTTACAATATTTCTCTGTAATATATTTCCTAGTTATTACATCATTCGGAAATGAAAAATAATTCTAAAATAAAATCTTAGACCTTAAAAATATGTGTTTATTCTTCAATGTTTTTCCTCATTCCCTAGGATCCAGCAGTTACTAACTTCAGAGTACTTGTTTGCTGCTTCTTAGCCAGCACCTGCACGACGTTTATAGGGATGTGAGCAACTACAACTCAGTAAGTTAGGATGGAGGACTTAAAATTATACCATAAACACAACAAGGTTTTCAATCAACTTATTAGGTGCAATGCATGATGTTGTCTGGCCCGTTGTAAGATTAGAGAAATTGCGCCCGCTCTAATCCGGATTGAGGAGTTGCCATTAATGCAACAGCTCACAACCAAACCTAAGCTTATGCAATGGAGACCTCGCTCCTCCCGCGACTACCTTCGAACCATTGACTTCACCCTTGCCGTGACCTCCTCACCTGTCACTTAGTTCGACTGAGGATGAAGAAGGGACCATTATGCAATCCTGCGTTATCCCTTTCGAAGGGGTCGGTATTTGGCCGGAGAGTCCTAAGTTTCCCCTAATGGGTTGCCATGCATGTCCAATTATGATTATTGGTCGTATATTTGATTAGGTCCAGTTTAGGGTGATCAATCATTTCATACAAATCACATAATATAGGCCACAACAACAAACATAATCATAGCATCACCCATAATCAAGCACATGCACACATCCAACTATCTAACAAGCACAACCAAGCATAATCTTAAGCCTCCAAAATACAACATTGTATTAATCCCAACTTATCTCGACTCCTCGCTCACTCACTCGAGATCCGACTTGCTCAGGCCATCGCCGATCATCTCTATAACACAAACGTAGTTTCAGTTTTTCATATAATTATTATAGATTCATTTTATTCTATAACGCTTATTGTTATGTTTTATTTAGGGTTTAATATGCCTAATTATCTAAGTCTTAAGTCTTTTACAATTATTCTAGGTTTGGGGTTAAGTTCGGGTTCGGTTTCCGTATCGATTCCTAAATTAGGTTCTAGTTCGATTTCTAAGTAGTGTTTTATACTCTAACCCTAGAAATTCGTTTCAACCCATAATGTGAAATTAATCACATTACTTCTTGATCTCCTAAATATCTTATTACCCCTAGTCAGTATTTTATTTTACCCGGTACACTTAAATCCGTATTAATGTACCGAATTCACTTCTGATGTGATAAATTTTTACATTTTTCATATAATTACATAAATTCAAGTCTTCTATCGGTTTTATTATATATCCCTATTATTTATATAATATCAATTTTTATCCTAATATTTCTATTTATTATATTTCCAATAATTATGTATTATGTATTATTACCTATTATGTATATAATACACTTCTACTATTTCTATCACTTTAATTACCATCCCTAAACATCAATTATCATTTCAAAATATCTAAATTTATCCTAAATCAGATTTTACTCCTAATTTCCCTAATTTACAAAATTAACTATTTTTCCCTATTACTCATTTACTACATAATTAACCTAATAATTACATCTAACACCCTAAATGCTACAAGTATCATACTCCATTAGATTTCAACATCCTAAAACATATAATTATTCACTAAATCAGTAATTAATCATTTAATTACTTAATTAACCCTAAATTACCCATTTTATGCCTCATTTTAGGGCCTAAAAATTATCTAAAATTTTCAAAAATTAATTTTTGAAAACGGGCTTCATAGCACTATTCTATATCATCTAAGTAATCTACAAAAAAATTTTGGGCTCGAAACTACACTCCTAAGGTCATTTATTTCTAAACCCAATTATGCTCGGTTTTGAACAATTTCTTAAGGACCATATATTACAAGACATATTTTCATCAAAATAATATTTTTCCTAAAAACTACATACCAAAATATTCCAGAATAACAAAATTCATAATTTTCTAAGAATATTTACTATTTTTAACAAAATTACATAAAATCGGGCTGGAAATCGGACTCACCGGTTTGGATGGCTTCGACCACCGCTGGCCACCGTGGCCTTATTGGCCGATCTGGGTGCTACCACCACCGTGTGGTAGTGGTGGCCGTCCACTCCCAGCTGCTCGTTTGGTGTGGGTTCCCTTTAAAGGCCCTAATTGCACAGTGTTTCTTATTTTTTTTCTAACTCAAATTTTCCTCTCAATTTTCATCTCTCCCTAATTTTCACTGATTTCTAACTGTCCAAATGAGTTTCTGGATTTTTCTTGCTATTTGTAGAGTTTTAGGATAATTATTGTGCATTAAATTGGATAAGACAATTGCCTTATCCTTTAATTTTTGGCTTTTGTGTTGTCTTAATTTAATTGGCCGATTTTTTTCTTATTTTTCCCAACTGCCATGACCCAATTCTGGATCATTCCTGATTTTTCCTGATCTTTCTTGATTTTTTCTAAATAAATTTTGAATTTTCTTTAATTATTTCTTATTATTTTAGTACATTTCACGTATTTTAAGTAATTACGTGTATTTCTATATACATGTAGATTCATATATAGTACAAATAAATATTCCTAAATATTATTTAGGTTATTTTATAATTTTTAATTTACATCTAATTTATCTCTAGTAATTCGTTAATTATCGAAATGCATTTTACGCATTTTCGATAAATGACGAGTTATATACTTAAAATTTGGAATTTTTATAGTCTTTTATTTTATTGCTTATTTTCTTAAATTCAAACTTACAGAATTGTTTTACTAATATTTCTAGCTTTACTTTATAATTTAGACTTGATCGGATCTTTCAACCGATCGAAACCTTGAGTGATTGGTTGTGGGGCTTACACCCACTGATTGTGTTCTTGTTTGTAGGATTTTCAAGCTTACAGAAAAATCTCTATTGATGAAATTGAGACAATAAAAATCATGGTAATTGATGCTGCCCTTTACTTGGAATGGTGAGTGGAGATGCTTTATTTGCTATACATTTATTACTCTCATCTTAGTTATATTGCATCCCTTAAATTTGGTTGTAGTAATAATTATTATACTACCAGTGTCCTAAAGATGTAATATAATTGGTAATTATTTGATCTTCATTTATGGTGTTGTTTAAGAGGGATATTACTATGTATAACATGTAAGCACTTGGTGTAGAATTGATTGTTAATTGTACTATAGCAATATGATGGTATATTATATTTTGCCTTATGATAGGTGACTTCGGTCATGATCAACTAAAGTAAAACTAAACTAGGAGTAAAAGCTTCAATTTAGAAGAGTACTAACATGTCCATGCACACATTGTTGTGGCTTTATATATCGATATATTAATAAAAGTGTGTTGCTATTCATTTATTATTCTTGCCCATACTCACTATTGCCTTTTATTCTTTCTTGTGTGTTGCCTTACAGAGATTTAGACCTTACTTAGTGATTATTGCATGAGATAGGTTTGCTTACTACTATCGATTTAGGATAATAAGCACCGTACATCCTTTTTATGTGTTAAAAAAAAAAAAAACCACAAACCGTGATACTAAGCATACTTTCAAACTTTCAATTCTATGTATTTTGAGTAGAAGAATTGTTTATTTAATTATATTATGTGATGAAGAACATGTGGAACTTAAGTATTGAAAGTAAATCACAAATGTACTTAGCCACTAAACTGAGAACATGGATTTGAATATTATTATTCTTGGTTAGTGCATTATTTGTTTAGTCATCAAAACGACTTAATTTTAATAGAAATGAAGTCTCTCTTTTCTCTCCTGCAGATTGGTTTGTAATTATTAATTATTAATTGTGCTATTATTGTTTGAACCACAAGATTGAACCACTTTTTTAGGTTTGAACTTTATGATTATGTTTGAATCTTAAAAACAAAATTGAACTATGATATGATCTAAAGGTCTAAGCCATACCAAATTGAACTGTACCCTACTACCCTCTAGCAATTGATATTTATTGAGCAATTTGCTTCAACTACAAGTCATGTAAATAGTTGTTTCTTATTGAAGAATTTAATATTGTGTGCTATTTAGCTGTTCAAGTTATGTTAACCTTTTTAGGGGCCAAAGAAAAGGTTTTATATTTTGTCCACCATGGTGCATCGAATTATTACTATTAACTCTAATATGTATCTTTGATGTAATCCATCAATGAAGTAAACATCTAACAACTCGTCAACATGCTTCATCAAGTGCCACGTTCCTATAATACTTATTCTTATTTAAAAAAGGTAACTTTCGATTTTTAATTTAATCCCCTTATTTAAAGATGAATGTAAAAATTGCCATAAGAGAAGAAAAAATTAATGGCTTACTATCCTTCATTTGAGGGAAAATTGAAGTAATTTATTAGTGAAAATTTAATTTTCTAGAAGTCATTTCCTTGCTATTTAATATAATAGATGCTTGATTCAATATTATTTTTATGCAAAATTTTACAATTCAACTAATTTAGATCGTTGGCAAAAATGATTATTAGATTGTTAAAATGAGCTAATTCCTTGTGACCTATATGATGTAAAAGTACTTTCTCTATACTAATAAAAAATTTTCTAACTCCACTTCTCATCCTTTATGAAGTAGATAATTGACAAAGAAAAAAAAAAAAAAATCCTTCTCAATGTAGCCAAAAGAAAAGCATATGTTGGAGGCCACATTATTTAATGATCTATTATGGTTCTTAGATTTATGAATAATCGATGAGCTTGTAAAGACACTATAGAAGATAAACAAACTAGAAATAATTCTTTCAAAATGAAATAATATAGAAAAAAATAATAATATATACGTTTTGTAGGGGGAAAAAACCTAATATGTGCTCAAAAGAAAAGAATTTGATAGAATCACAATATGTACATGCATTAAGGGCAAAATAAATGCTTCTTACCTTCTTGTGTAGTAGTTCTAAAGATAAACTAAAATTTGAGTTTATAACAAAGAAAAGTATATGGATTTGGATATTTAAAAAAAATTATAAAATGCTCTCTCTCTCTCTCTCATAAGAATGTTCTCTACAAAGAAAACTTTCTTTTGCTACCCTAAGATACAATTTTCTCACCATAATCAACTTCCACACCCTTCGTTTATGAGGAAAAACATATTGAAACCTACGTACACTCTAGAGCAAGAAATAGCTTAAGAAAGCCTACATCTAGATGATAGTAGCGATGATATTATGCATGGAAAAAATGCTGAGCAAGATATGCAAGAAACTTCATCAAAGGATACTAGAAGAAAGTTGCAATTTATTGCAACAACTCAAAGAAAATCTGAGACTCTATGCCACATAACATTCATAATGCTTATGCAACACATCTTAGTTTACGTGAAGCCATAGAAGAGGACGAACAAAATTCATTAGAAACAAAAGTATCATTTGAAAACCTTATAGCATAGATGAATGAGTAGAGCCAAATCAAAGTTGAGCAAGGTAAGAGAATCATCTCTATACCATAAAAAATCAAGAAAATGCTCCATGCTCCTTGGAAAAAATCACTAATGATCAAGCTTTATGGTCAATCATTAGGCTGTACGCTACTATTAGAAAATTAAAGACTTTATGGCCCTTTGCAACCCATTTTACAATGTTAACTCTAGGAAATCAATTTTATACTATAACATTTCAATCTAAAGAAGATTTATATAAAATTATTAGGGATGGGTTGTGGTTCACCAATAGTAGTTTTCTTACAATTAAGCATTGGGAACCTAATTTTAAAGCTTCAATTGCTACATTTAACTTTGTAGTTGTATGGGTAAGAATACCTGAGTTGCCATTAGAATATTATGATGTTCAAGTGCTAAGAATAATAGGGGAATCTATTAAGCCTATGTTACGACTTTATACATACACTATCAATATAGAAAGAGGAAAATTTGTGCCTTTTTTTATTCAAACAAGTTTCAGCAAACCACTAATTCATTCCATTGAGTTTAAAGGAATTTCATATATTGTCCTATAAGAAGGAATAAAAACCTTATTCTTAAATTGTAGATGTATTAGACACTTAACTTCAAGTTGTAGTAAATAAGAGAAAGAAAAAGATTGTAAACAAAGTGAAGGAACTATAAATACTTTGTTGGTCGATCAATTTGGAAGCAATGAAAATGACAATTTGCAAAATACAACTGGCGAGCAAAGTATGAATGAAAATGGACAAGTGGTGCAATACCATGAAATGAAACTACGAGAGAAAATTCCTAAAATTACTATAAACATGTGAGGCATCCAAAATGATGGCTATGGTAAGTGGACTTTAGTGCAAAGAAAATAGAGGGGTAAGCCTAAATCCACTAAAAAGAGTTCATTAACAAAGGCATTAAATTACTAGAAATTGCAGAGCAATTATGAGAAATAGCAGCTGCCCAAAAACAAAAATTATAATGTAATTACTTAAAGCCATAGGCAAATCAACCAATTGGCTAAGTATTGGAGGAAAAATTATCATGTGATGTTTAAGTAAATTAATAAATAGTAGTTCAAAGGTCATTTCATATTAAGGACTATCTAATCAAATTCAAGTCGATAATCAATTACAAGTAGTACAAAAGTACACAAATCAAAGTTCTCCTTTAAATGAAAATTTTGTTTTCTCATCTTCACCTATAACAGGCTTAAATATAGAATAATGAAAAATTAGAGTTAAAATTACTAATAGTTTGGTAAAAAAAATCACTAAGGATGGACAAAAAAACTCTTCTCACATTCAATAGTAGACTTTTGCATCCCAACTCCAAAATGCTTTAGATTGATCAATGCTATCAAGTAATGTATCCTAACTTCAATCACTGCAAGGATAAAGTGTTGATGTACATAGAGGATGTCAAGATACTTGCAAAGGAAATCCAACACATATACTAAGTCGTAGTGGTTACGTTAGTGATCTTAGAGATGGAGGGTTCATTCACTTTGATAAGGGTAGGTCAGGCGATATGAACAAAGAGGGAGTTTACGGTGTTTATAGTAGTTGTGGTACCACTGAAGAAGCTACATCCATTCAAGATCATGAGCAATTAGGAGAAAACATTGCAAATCATTGTAAACCAAATTTACTAAACAACTCATTTAGTAATCTTAGAGATAACCCTACTAGCAACATACGAACTTAGGAAGGGATGGACATTTCCACTTCAATTAACTAATAAGGATGAGACCTTTGCTCTAGTAGATACCATACAAACACCAAGTGATTTGGTTATGGAAATGCAAGCAATTATGGCATAAATAAATGAAGTGATATGTTATAATACCACCATTACTCATAGTGTCAGTATGCATCATCCATCTCTTTCACGACTTGTAAGAATTTTAGTATGGAATGTAAGTGGTTTAAACACTCCTGTAAATCAGGATGTTGTTCTCTATGCCTTTACAAATTACACGACATATATGGTTACGCTTCTAGAAACTAAGATGACAAAAATATGCATTTATGTTCTAGCACATTTGCAACTAGATGGGTATACATATGTTGAGTTGCATGGATTTAGTGGAGTCATGCTCCTTCTATGGAATTTCAATGTTCTAGATATGCACAGTCTCAGGAAAATAAGCTAGGAGATACATATTGATATCACGATTAGTAACTCTAATCTTCATTGGTTTTTCTCTACTACATATGCCTCATCTTGCTTAAGAGAAAAATTGTTGCTTTAGCAAAACTTGAAACCATATGCATCTATTGTTAATAATAGGTTGTGTAATGGGTGATTTCAATGATGTAATATCTAAAGAAGAGACATGGGGAAGAGGTTTATTTCCAAAGAATAGAGCCTTTGGATATGCAACTTGTATGAATGACTTTGGTCTAATAGAGAGCGGAGAAATTTATATCTTAAGGCTAGAGTCTTTCATTTACCAAAATGGCCCAATGATCATGCATCATTGCTTCTTGAAACACATCCTTTTATGGAACAAGAAGCAAGATAAAGACCATCTGGATTCTAACCGATGTGAATAGAAGATAAATCCTATTAGTACCTAATTAATTCAGTATGGAGCTCTATTAATCATAATATCTTAAGAATGATGGAAATTTTACCTTAAAAGCGAAAAGAGTGGAATAGAAGAGAATTTGGTCTAATTTATTATCAAAAGTAAAAGATCCTTGGAAGATTGATGGCATAAAAAAGCCTTAAGTAAAGTTTCATCAATTTTTCTTGTAAGCTAAGAAAGAGCTTACAAGAACATTTAAACCAATTGCTAGATAAAGAAGAATGGCTATTGAAGATGAAAACTATAGTTAAGTGGATAAACAATGGTGATAGAAACACAACTTATTATCATGCTTTAGTTTAAAATAGAAGATCAAAAAACAAAATCTTGAGTCTTATAGATGACTATGGGAATTGGTTCTATGAGCCTGAGGATGTTGAGAAGATAATATTCTCTTACTTTACAACAATTTATACAACAACAAAGAGCAGTTATAGTAGCATAAATCCAATCAATCATGGTTGAGATCATGCCTAATTGATTATCAAAGATATGCTCTTGATGCTGAAGTAACATATGACAAAGTTTATAGCACTCTAACACAAATGGGATCATGGAAGGCTCTTGGGTATGATGGATTTCATGCCTTTTTCTATATATAATGTTGGAGCCTCTTAGGAAAAGAAATTTATAAACCTATCAAAAGTTGTTTTGAAAGTAGTGCTTAAACCAAACCATGATATGCCTAATTCTTAAGAAATTGGGGGCTTCAAATGTGAAAGACTTTTAGCCAATTAGCTTATGTAACACCTTATATAAGGTGCTTACTAAGATTTTAGTAAACAAACTTCTACCTTTCTTGGAAAACCTTATCAACCCATTATAAGGAAGCTTTATGCAAGGTAAAAAGGTTGCTAATAATATTATCTTAGTAAATGAAATTTTGCACAGTTTTAGGAAGAAATCCTTTAAAAAGAGTTAGATGATGATAAAAGCTATTACGAAAAAGCTTTTGATGCAACAAAGTGGGATTATTGCATTGGGTTCTTATTAGCCTTAACTTCCCCCTAACATGGATAAAACTAATTGGCCATTGCCTATCTACATCTATTATTGAGGTTTTAGTCAATGGCAATGTTGAGTTCTCTCTTAACAAATTTTGATGATAACAAAAGGATTAAAATGAATTTAACAAGTATAACAAATGTGCAGGTTAATTTAGAATGAAAGAAAATAAGATTTATAATTGTTTGGTCAAAATATATGTCAGAATGTAGGTTAGAAAGTGTATCAATAGAGGATTAGAATTGTTATAATAGTAATCAGAATGCTGATCAGAATGTTATCATGAATAGAGGTGAACGAATGTTTAAAGCTTGAAATTTTGATGAAATTCGAATAAATTAAGTAGGAAAATTATTTGAAGAAAACCTAGCTCCATCTTTACTGAGTATATTAGGGAAATATACTCAATTTCGTTCCACTAAGTTAGTTTAAGTCCATGGAGTTTTGAAAGTGGATTTATATTGAGCTTGATAAAATCAATCTTAAAGAGTTGATTTGAACAATTATATGCAAAATCACTTTGGAAGATTATTAAACTGATAAGCTAAAGTCCTTAAACAGACAAACAACACAACAATATGACAAGAAGATTTAAACTCGAAGCTAAAAGAAGTGGACTTGCAATTTTGGAAAGGTAAGTCCTTCTTGATATTATTAGGTGATAGGTTTAAATAACAATGAGATACATGTAATTTGGATAAGGAAGATTATTATGTCAAATTCAAAAGATTCAAAGTGTAGGTTTTTAAGATAAGGTTCAATATTCAAATTTTTAGTTGCAGCATGTTTGATAAAAATAACTTAGATTTTTTTTTTCTCATATGCTATCAAAATTTAAAAGATGAGCAACAGGTATTGCAAATATTTTCAAGCAGATTTTGAGGATGTTTTTTTCTATCTCAAAAATTTTAAAAAAAGATTTGAAAATAGATTTGGTTAATTATTCATTGAAATAAGACAAGAATGGTATTAATCAAGTTGTTTTATTATCTCAAAAGATTTGAAGAGTATTGAACTTAGACTTAGTACAGTAGAATATGATTAAATCTATTTAAGTTTATCCAAACTTCAAGATATTTGGTTTTCAAATTTTTGAATTTCAGCAGACTTTTAAAGCTTCAAGATCAGATTTAACAAGCTAAAGCAGTCATATAGATCAAGCTCTACATGAATTACATCAAGAGAAGTTAGCAAGTGTTCAAAATTTTTCAAACATTCAAAAATCCTATTTTCTTGTGATTTCTCTTCAAGGGGAAAAACAAGATAAGGATTGAAGAAGATCTTTTCAAGAAAATCAAGGAACTAGCCATTTCTAGTTGTTACTCCAAGGGACAACAAAATATAATTCGAGCTGCAAAAGGAAATTAGACACATATACTTAGAACATAACACTTTACTACCCATCATATACAATGTAGACTATTAGAAATTGTGTCAAAAACTTAGTCAGAAATTGTGCTAAACAGGAATTTTTCACTTAATTGTTTTTGTATTTGTGCGAAATTCTTAGAAAGATTCTTTTATTATATTATCTTGTATTTCTATAATCATTGTTGAGAAGTTGTAATTGAGTGATTGAGAGGTTAAGGAGTTATCTATAGGCCTATATTTAACTTAGGGAGAAGCCATTGAAACAGGGCATAAAGAGACTATTTTCCTTGTAACCTCAAGTTTCTGTTTTTTATTATTAAAATATTAGACTAGTGAAACAGCATCGGTAAAGAAGACGAAGTCCCTAATGTTGAAGTTGAAAGAGAGCAATAAGCACAAGGCCAAAGCTGTTTAAATCGCTTGTCTGATCTTCTCTCTCTCTAATTGTATTTACTTTCCTATACTTTATTATTTGAATTACTTATTCTACACCTAAAAGTTAACATTTAATCTATTACTACTTATACGCCATTTAAGTTATTAAGAGGAGATTTTGTCTAAAAAATAAAAAAGTTTTTATTTTTACCAAAGATATTAATTACAACCTTTCCCCCCAATATCTTACACGGGACTTATAGGCTATCTAAAAAAAACACTCATACCCAATAAAGATATTAGGCAAGGAGATCCTCTTTCTCCTTACCTTTTTATACAAGGAATGGGAATTCTTAGTAAATTGATCAAGAGAAAGGTGCATTTAGGGAAATAGCAAGGCTTTAAGATAAGAGGGAGCTCATTATGCATCTTGCGCATTATATTTGTAGAAGACTTAGTGTTAGTGGCTAAAGCTGACACAAATGATGCCTATATTATTAAAGTGCTCTTAAAAAATTTCTTCAAAATATCAAGATTGAGAATAAATCATACCAAGTTAATTGTGTATTTTTCAATTAACATAGAAAGAAGAGTAAAACAAGATATTATAGACATTCTTCAAATTAGAAAAATAGATGCCTTTGGAAGCTATTGAGGATTTCCTTTGAATCAAGGTGAGAAAGTGAATGACAACTAAACATCATTGTTGTGAAAGCTCAAAGGGCTATGCTTACAAAGTCAATCTTAGAACCACTTCCAACATAGCAACATTGTATGCAAAAATCTTACACAAACTTAAACAAATAATTTGTAACTTTTTATGGAATGGAACAAGTGACATGCAAAAGACACATTGTATCAAATGGGACAAAATAGCCCTACTAAAAGAGCTAGGAGGTCTAGGATTCATAAATTTGACAAAACAAAATAAAGCTTGTCAAATAAAAAGGCAATAGGAATTCAAAACCAAAAATGTACTTTGGTTATAGTTAGTAAGGGCTAAGTACAAAAAACTCAAGTTGGGTAATAGTATTCCTTAACTAACTCATGCCCTGAATTTAGTTAACGATCTACATGTAGGGCATCGAGGCTTTAGGAAAATGGAATAGTAATACTAGGAAATGGCTGAAGCACAAAATTTTGGTGGGATAAATGGCAAGGTAATTTCACTGTTTGAGAATTAGTGCAAGGTCCTATAAATCAGTAAGTATTAGATTTAATAGTTTATGAATGTCGAAAGGGAACTCTCTCTTAAAACAAGGAAAAAATTGATTTCATATGTCAGATTTGATAGTAGCTTATGCAGGACCTAAAGTGCTACTAGAAAAAGATGATTAGAAAAGTTTGACTATGAATGTTAAAATGCCAATACCCCTTACTGATATTTATGGTTAGCTAATGAAGAAAAAGGATAACTATGCAGCCAACTAGAAATGGACATGGCTTTCAATGTTTCCTTAAAAAATCAAGCTCATGCTATGGAGGCTTCAACACAATAGTTTACCAATTGTAGTAAACTTGAAGAAAAGGAACATTTTACCAAATGTTGCATGCTTAAGACGTGGAAGTCCTTAAGAAACAATGATGTAGAATTTAGCCTGCAAGTAATTTGGGAACCTTAGGTAAATTTACACACAAATGGATCAGTTAATTTTCCTAAAAACCAAGCTTTAGCTGGAGGAGTTATCAGAAACTAAGGGAAAATGGATTGTGGTATTATTCTTATAAGCTAGGTAACATTGATATTGTTGCAGCAGAATTATGAGCTATATATTGGAGCTTATCCTATTGCATTCGTAAAGGGCTTGAACATGTTGCAATAAAAACAAATTCTAAAACTATTGCTACACTCTTATCTTAAAATTAAAATGCAAAGCTAAAATATGCTAATGTGTTTAATGCTTGCAAGGAAAAAATTGTGCACTTATGTCAATGGAAATTTGAAGCTGCTTTGAGAAAAAGAAATCAAGTTGCCGATTAGTTAGTGCACCAAGCTCAGATCAAGCAGGACTCTTGTTTGTTTTTGGATAAATTTCCTAGAGAACTTGTAAATACTTTGATGAATGATGTTATCGGTGTTAATTGTACCAGATGGGTAAAAATGGAAATGCCTACTCAATCTGTTAGGTTAAGATCCAAGTGGGATAATGCTCCATTAGGAGCAATTTTGTGTAATGAAACTTAATCTTTATTAGTATGAATGCAGCTTTATTGACCCCAACAAAGAAGAAGAAGAAGAAGAAGAAGAAGAAGAAGAAGAAGAAGGAAAGAAAGAAAGAAAAGTATACCTCCGAAAGCGCTTTTAACGTTAATCTCCAATCCAGCGTGCAAAAGACATGCTAACTAATTCTAGATGCATTTGCGCTCAGTTGTGTTATTTTGCATTTTGAAGATGGGGGAACTCAAAAACGCGGCCAACGAAGAGAAGAAAAATGAATAATTGATCTATTCCATCTTGGCAACCGTTGGTACTTTAGACATTTGCACATTTTACTCATCGGATCATGCAAAAATATGGTCCCATCGGCCTTTACTAAGATTTTACCATCTTCTACCTCTCCCAAAGCCTTCAGATACACTCCTTTGCATGAGATTTCTTTATAACAATAGCCCACCATTTCCCAGTGATTTTCTATGCCACCGCACTGCTTCAAGGCCCAACTCTGTGATTGATCCATACCAAAGAATTGAAAATGATTAACAACGCTCGGACATCCTTTAAAGACAATCAGGTCGCAAAAGTTCCGTGGCCAATGACGATAATAAACGGGCTATTTCCTTGATGTAAACTCCTTGGTGATCAAGTCGAATGTCACTACTTCATACCCAATAATCCAGTGAAGTCTGTCATTCAAAAAGATCCCGAAATCGAAATCTGAGTACGACGACTTCGGAAAAGGATGGTGGTACTTCCCTACGCTCCTCCAACCATTGTTGGTCTCGCAATCGAACACCATAGCCTTTGAGATACAAGGACTAGTATCTTCAATCATGGCTATTACTTTATAAGAGTTGGTGATTGAATTATATCCAAAGCTACGTGCTACAACATCTAGTGGATGCCCAATAAAATCAATATATGGCATTCACATTGTTTGATTAGTAAGTGGATTCGTCACGATGATTCTCAACGGAGTTTCGCCGTCCACTACGCAGAGCAAGCCATTGCAAGATCCAACAATTTCAAATTTAGAGCCCATGATGTTCTTCACAATCAACACCTTTTGCCTCAAACCTCTCGTTTTACAGTTAGCCAAATATGTGCAGAACAAGTCTCTGCAATCCCTATCATCTTGCATGATGAGTACTAGATTCTCCGTAGAGTTGGATGTGGAAGGAGAGCGACGTTGTTGTTGAATTAATGCCGGTAGAATATCAATATCTTTAATCATCTTCTTCCAGCTTTTGCAGACATACTTCAAACCGAGAATCTCCATGGGTGGAACCTTAGAGAGAATAAGCAGGATGATGTCGTCCGGGGGAGATTCCATTGTTTTGCCTCAGTAATCAGATCATTGTCAATAATAAACCCAAATTACAACTAGTTTTGAAGATAAAAGATCGCGTAGGGAATGAATCTGCTATTGTATCTATCTACTGTTATCATTTATATGGAAAATTGGATGTAACCATTTCCTAATTAGATTCTGTATCTTAACTACATCAAAATGGTTATGGACTCATCTCATATATTAAAAATGATGGACTAAGATTAGGCCTTCTTAATTAGATTTTAAACTATCCATCTTCTTCCTTTGATTTTTTTTTTTTTACCCAACCTAACATTACACTATCAGCTCAACTTTTAAAAATTTGTCTTTAAAGGCCAAAGCGTGTCCGATCTAAATCCTTTTATAAACTTAGATTACATTATTTTACATGTTAATTGTGAAAATTTTCTTTCAAACTATCACATGTTTAATATAAGTTTTAAAACCTGACTGATTTTTTCACGGTCTTAAAACTTATAGAAATTTTCTATTAAATCCTTATCTGATGAACTCTATATAATATATTGTTTTATGGTTTTAAACTGAAAAGATTCTCCATTGATTTTTATGGAAAAAATCAAGATTTAAGATAACATATTACTAAAACTTATTATCAAAAGGAACTTATTTGAGAAAGTAGTAATTTATTCGGAAAAGTAACTTGAGAATTCATGGTTTTAAAGTAACAATGAAAGTGTGAAACACTCCCAAAAATTTCAATTAAAAGAAGAAAATTGTGGTGGTTTCTTTTGTTTTTTTTTATTGGTCAAAGATGAACAATGGAGGGAGGATTTCGACGAATTGTTCTAGTAGCAGAGTTAGGCGGGAAAAGGAGATAAAAAAAAATCAAAGGAAGAAGATAAATAGTTTAAAATGTAATAAAGAGGCGTTTAATCTTAATAATTTGTCTTTAATATACCACGACTTAGGAATATGGAACTTTAGATGATCTACATCCCATGAAAATATATATATATATATCTATATATATAGTATAATAAATATTTTCTTTTTTTATATTTAGCTATATCAAGCAAATATATGCATTTATAGGGCTTCATACCCCTATTAAAATTATACTAGCAAGCGAAGTACCTACAATTAAGTTAAAATATTTAGAAAGTAAGAAATTTGAGGGCATACAGAGTGAGGATCGAATTTGAAAAAATATATCAAATGGTTTTGATTGTTTCCATAAAATGTAATTATGTAATTTATGTTAGCGACGTAGAGTAGTTGAAACAATAACATTAATAAAATTGAAAGAATTTAGTCGTACTTAAATTATTTTAATAATTTTTAAGGAGGTGTACGGCTCAATGTAGAATATATTTTTTTAATAATATAGATAGATTAGATATAGATAATAATATATACAATGCAGTTATTAATTCAAACTATATACATATGTTGCTTCGATTAAAAATAACAAATGAATACCTAATAAGATTCAAATTTAATATTCATAAATTTGTTAATCCTATTTCAATAAATTAAATTATTCATATATTGCAACTTTTCATGCCTTAAAATTATAAGAAAAAACACAATACTTAGGTTTATATTTTCAGCATACCAAAATGTGGAGTGAAAAAAAATAGAAGAAAAACTTTAGATTATACATGTAAATTCAATAAGAGGCTATTGTCTTAATAAGAACACATAGATAAATAAGTTATAGTAAATCAAATATGAAAGTTAATCAAAGTGGGGTGAAAAGGGGAAAAAAAAACACTCTTGATTATAGATGTAGAGTTCAATAATAGGTTATTAGTTTAATATACATATATATATGTATCAAATATATATGTATATATATATGTATGTATATAAAGAGAGAGAAGATTAACAATTAACAACAATTGAAAAGTAAATTATAGTAAATTAAATATGGAAGTTAATCATAGTAGGGTGAAAAAAAAACTTTAAATTATGGATGTGGAGTACAATAAAGGGCTATTGCCTTAATAATAATAGATAGATAGATAAGTTATAGGAAAATCAATTATGGAAGTTAATCAAAGTGGAGTAAAAAAACACACTTTAGATTATAGATGTGAAGTTGAATAAGAGGTTATTAGCTTTATACACATATATACATATACATATACATATACATAAATATATGGAAGATATAGGAAAATCAACTATGAAAGTTAATCAACATAGGGTGAAAAGAAAATAATAATAACTTTAGGTTATAAGTGTATGTAAAGGGTTAAAAATTATTATATTAGTTATTGGAATAAGCCCATTATTTATTTAGGCTTGACTCCTTGCGTCAGGTAACATGGCTTAAGGAGTCCAGTCCATATTGGAATGATTTAGAAAGATTTAGCTTGGTGGGCTTCGAACAAAGATTATTGGACTGGTTTGTTTGCTTCTAATCTTTCTTAAGCAGGCTTATGTACATATAAGGAAGGCTACTAGTTTTAGGCCCATTAGCTAGTTTATTCTTGATAACCATAAATCGAGCAAGCTCTATCTCATCCGTTGATCACTCAAATGATCTAACAGATACCACAATACTCAAGAGCCTATAAATACCCAGTATTTCCTCATCATTTAGAACTCTTAGAGAGATTGGAGAAACGGTGTTCTACTATGAAAACTCTACTCTCTAAAATCAAATAGCGTTCAAGCAAAGAATTGATCTCATTCGCTTAAGCTACAAAGTAAACACCTAAGGTCTCCTAAGGCTACCTTGTCTGTCACTTATGCATTTGAGACACTGAGATTGCCTATTTCTCCTCCTTGCCTTATTCTCACCTAATTATCCCTTTAGGTGACAGTCTTACATCATTTCTTTGAAGCCACATGCAGCACGCTACTTACACAGTACGCTACCTACGCAACACGCATGTAACCACTCCAATTGAACCCATACATCTACATTTTTTGCGACTCCACTAGAGAAGAGTGATTGTAGAGATGTGGCACCTCCTAAGAAGAGAGCAACTGGTATGTTTGATACCATGTCTCAAGAGCTCAACACTAATGTTGAGCTTACTGAGCAAAATCTATATTAGCTAGGACCATTCGGTACCTAAGGCTCCTTTAGATCCCATACAAACGATGTAGACTATGCAAGAAGTTATCAAGGCTTTAAATCAGTTCATGGCTATGTTCCAACCCATCCTTACTAGGATGGCTACTACCGTTGCTACACAACAAGGTATGGCTTTATCAAATCTTATGGTTACTGTATAGCCAAGCATTATTACCTCAGCTTAACTTATTAATCCTCCAACCATTGAGGAGGATCTCTATCAAGGAGGAGGTGATGAAACCACACCCCCCCGCCAGAACTTGTACGGAAACTAACTCTTGCACTGGAGAATGTAAGAGTCCATTTGGGCGACTCTTCATCTTCATAGGTGCCTGCTCCTTCTTCCAATCCCACCATCCTAATCTTAGGAGTATCTACTTCTTATCCTAATCTTGCCTCTACTCCGCTAGTTACGTCTATAGCTTCTATTCCAAAGACTTCCTTTATAACAAAGGAAGACTTAGACGTTTATATGAGAGAAATACAAGCTAGGTCGTTTATGAGAGTACTAGAGTTAAAACTTTCATATCACTAACACATCATAGCAAAGCCATATCCTAAGGACTATGTAAATCCTAATTCATGCTGTTCAATGGCAAAAAAGGAAGTGCAAAGGAACACCTCCTGAAATTTATTAAAACCTTGGAGCCTTATATGCTTGATGATGACTTAAAGCTTAGAGAATTCTCTAAATCACTAATAGAGAAGGCATACACCTAATATGTCGACCTCTCCTCAGGATCGATTGATTCATGGAGAACTATATACAAGCTCTTCCTAAAGAAATTCTTCTCCACTTAGGAATTAGTCATGATTATAAATATGGAAAGAACATGACAAAACCCATAGGAAGATTTGATGAATTACATAGAGCACTTCAGCAAGTGTACCCTAGACATCCAAGATGTATGTGATGAAAGAGAATTAGTGAAGATTTGCATTTGGGGGATGTTCATCGAATACACCATCCACTTGGAAAACCTTAATTTATGTTCTTTCTCTACACTTGTCAAGATTGCGAGAAGAACTAACAATTCCATTGTGAAACAATGGATAGAAGGTAGAAGATTTGGGAAATGAGCAACATCCGTTAGCTTAGCCTAAGGAGAAAGTCTTAGAGACAATAAGAAGCCAAGGAATTATAGTTTACAAGGCTCTACATAAGCCATATCATTCCTATGCTCAATGGGTAAGTTACATGCCATACTTGACTAGTTGTGACTGGATAGGAACATAAAGCTACCAAGGGTAAAGCATTTGTTGACTACAAACGAGAAGAATGATCCTAAGTTTTGTAGATATCACAAGATTATAGGTTATTCAACTAAAGAGTGCTAGACATTAAAGAAGATATTTAATGACAAGGTTCGTAATGGGGAACTTGTCATAGAGAATAATGATGTACGCAGTAATTTGCTCCCAGTACACAATGCCCAATGTGGCGCTATGAATGCTATTAGTCATGATCTAAGACAAGGGGAAGGAGACATGTTACAGGCTACGGTACATGAAGAGAAGGAAGCAATAATAGAAACCAACTAAGGCATTTACCCATCAATGGTTACTGCCTTAATGAAGACCTCTAACTTCAAGAGGTTCTTCAATTTACTAGGATTTAATGAAGACGCATGGCTTGCAGTAGTGACTAAACTTACCCATATTTTTGAGAGACAATATGGGGAGTGCGGTATAATGCAGCTAGTATGAAAGATGGTCAATGCCCATGAGAATGTGATACTCTTTACTGACGTAAACATGTATGCAAAAACCTTAATCATAACCATCCTATTTATGTGGAAAGTACACTTAATGGGCATCCCATTAAGAGGACATTTGTAGACAATAGCTCTTCCATAAACATTATGCCAATGTTTACATTTAAGGCCTTAAGGATAGACAACTGATGCCTAGTAAGACAATCTATTATAGTAAATAGCTTTACCGAAGCAACTACAGACATAATAGGGTATGTTAACGTGGACTTTAAAGTTAGACCTATACAAGGATCCATGCAATTCTACATGATTGATGTGCCCATATCTTACCATCTTCTAGTTGGGAGGAAGTGGTTATACGATCACAACCTTATGCCCTCAACATGATACCAGTGCATTAAGGGTTATTAGAAGGGTAAAGATGTTTTCATTCCAGCTATGAAGAACCTGTTTGAACATAACGAGTTAGGAGACCCAAGATAAACAAAAGAAGAAAAAGAGAATGTGAGGCTCCAGTGGGGGCAAAAAGAAGCAAAGAAAAGATGAAGTCATAGAAAATTTTGTTTGGGAAGATGGACGAAGGGTGTATTACTTATGACGGTCTTTAGGATATGAGGAGACTTTTTTATCTTCCTCAAATCCCATACCGGTGTAAGAAACCCAACCTACCCCTCCTCAAATGCAAGACCAAATGAAACCCCAAGCCGAAGAGATTGAGGAATTGGACTTCGTAGGACTAAAGGAGTCTCCATGACTTATCTTCATTAGCAAGAATCTGTTACAGGAAATTAAGGTCCACTTAGTAGAGTTGTTAAAGGAATACAAGGATGCATTTGCTTGGACATATGACGAAATGCTAGGATTGGACCCTAGTCTAGTGGTCTATAGAATGAACACTGTGCTTACGATTAAGCTAATAAAGCAGAGATACCAAATTTTTCGTTGAAGTACAAATAAAAGAAGAGATTGAAAAGTTGCTCCAAGCTGGCTTTATTAAGCCAATTGAACACCCTGCCTAGCTAGCCAATATCGTGCTAGTAAAAAAGAAAAATGGACAGATACACATTTGCGTGGACTTCCATGATCTTAACAAGACTTACCCCAAGGATGATTTCCCATTACCAAATATTGACACATTGGTGGATGCCATAGCTGGACATGAATTATTCTCATTCATGGATGGCTTTAGTAGCTACAACCAAATAAAGATGGCTCTCAAAGATGCTGAATGTACTGCTTTTAGAACACCAGTAGGAAACTTCTACTATACAATCATGTCATTTGGACTTAAGACTGCAGGAGCTACTTAGCAAAGGGCAATGATTACCATATTTCATGACATGATGCATGACTTTATGGAAGACTACGTTGATGACATAGTTGTCAAGTCAAGATGGGCGCTTGATCATTTGACTCATCTACGAAGTGTCTTTGAACGATGTCGTCTATATAAATTGCATATTGATCCCTTGAAGTGTATCTTTGAGGTAGCTTCTAGTAAATTCCTTGGATTTGTTGTTCATGGAAAAAGAATTGATGTAAATCTAGTAGAGATGCAAGCCATACATTCCATGCCCTCACCTATTAGTCTAAGGGAATTATTGACCTTCATGGGGAAAGTCTCCTATATTAGATGATTCATTCTTACACTGGCAGAAATTTCTTATCCATTACAACAGCTTATGAAAAAGGAAAACACATTTGAATGGGGATAACCTCAGAAAGAAGCCATACAAAAGATTAGGGAGATACTTACCTTGTTAGCAACAATGATAATGCTGATTAAAGGGTTACCAATGATTCTTTATTTAACAGCCATTAATAAGTCTATTGGGACTTTGCTAGCTCAAGAATTAGATAGTGGTAAATGACCAATCTACTACTTAAGCATGTTACTCCAAGGAAGCGAGGTGAAATACTTAGCTTGTGAAAAGTAATGCCTCACGTTGGTATTCACCAAGAAAAAGTTGCGCCACTATTTCCTGGCTCATAGGGTTAATCTCGTCACTCATTTAGATCCATTAAAATACTTATTGTCATGACTAGCTCTTTCAGGAAGGATTACAAAATGGCTGCTCCTCTTATTAGAATTTGACATCATGGTCATGCTACCTAAGGCTATTAAGTCTTAGGCTTTAGCAAACCTTTTAGCTTAATTTCCTATGACACAAGGAGCTCTTATCATAGATACGATCCCTGTAGAGTTCTATGAAGACTCTATGAGAGTAGAACTAGATGGAGAGTGGCAAGTGCAATTTGATGGCTCTTCTAGTATCACTGGACAAGAGGCTAAGGTGATCTTAACATCTCTACAAGGCTAAGAAATACCTTTAGCTTTTAAGTTAGATTTCTCATGTACCAATAATAAGGCTGAGTATGAAGCTCTCTTGCTTAGTCTTATTTCCACTCAAAATGCTAGAGCATCTAACTTATGCATTCATAGTGACTCGAACCTAGTCATCAAGCAGGCAAATGGTGAATTTGCTCTTAAAGAACTAGCATTATCACCTTATAGGGCTGCAATGCAGTCTTCGATTAGCAAGTTCAAATCCATGAGGTACAAGCATGCCAAACGATTTACCAACCACTATATAGACGCACTAGCAACTCTAGCTTCCAAAGTTCCCATTTAAACTGTATAAAATAATTTGAACGTCTAAGTTATTAAGAAATCCATCCCATGCATGGCTCTACAATTAGTGGACGAAGATGAAGAAGCGCAAGATAACTAGCGCAGTCCCATCAAGGCATAGTTAGCGCATCCAAATGCAACTTCTATGACAACTTTGAAAAACATCACTTATATTAATGGCGTCTTCTATTTTAAGGGACTAGAAGGTGTCTTGTCTCGATATATTTGTGCAAAGCAAGCTTGTTTGAAGTTAGATAAATACCATAAGATCTGGTGTGGAGACGAAGGGCTACCCTTGTATTGTCGCATTCAGTACGTAAGGTATTATTGGCCAACAATGTGTAAAGATGCATCGCAACTACAAATAAGTTGACTAAAGTGTGCTGGACTCCCTAACTAGGGAGAATGCAACTTTGTAGCAAGTGCAAGTGATTGGAGGCGCCCTTACATCAATTACTTGAAAAAGAGTGTTTTACTTATGAATAACACATGTGCTTGATTAGCGAAGCATAAAGTAAAAAAGTATCTTATACATGAGGGCGAGTTATATAGGGTATCACTCATAGGAAAGCCTCTCCGATGTATAGCACCTCCTAAAACAGAAACTATATTATTCGAAGCACACTTCGGAGATGGTGGAGAACATCAAGGGGGAAGGAAGTTGTTTCACCACTTACTTCATATGGGATACTATTGGCCTACCATGGAAAATGATGCAATCAATTTTGCTAGGAAGTGTATTGCATGCCAACAACAAAGTGATGCGATCCATGCTCCCGCGGTTATGTTGCATAGCTTAGCTACTCTATAGCCTGACTACTCTATAGCCATTTCATACTTGGGCATTTGACTTAATTGGTCCAATAAACCTACCATCCAAAAGGTGCATATGGATCTTTGTTGGAACTGAATGTTTCATTAAGTGGGTTGAGGTAATCCCCCTTAAGAATGCAATAGGACCTACCATAGCAAATTTCATGAAGGAGCATATTATTTGCTGTTTTGGAATCCCAAAGCGTATCCTTTTAGATAATGGCTCCCCTTTCATCAACTCACATGTACAACAACTGCTAGCTTCTTATAATATTGATCATGTGAAATCTACACCATATTATCCTAAGGGAAATGGCCAAGCAGAGGCGACAAACAAGACTCTCCTAAAGGTACTCAGTCGAATGGTTCACAAAAATCATAAAGAGTGGAATGACAAACCGTTATTGACATTATGGGCTTATAGAACTTCCAAGCAAAATCTTACTCAGGTGATACCTTTCTCTTTGGTATATAAGTATGAGACAGTGATGTTTATTGAAATCTTGGTTCTTTCTATACGCTTAACTGTCAACGCTGAATTAGAACTGAATAACTTTCGTATGCTGGATCTTGAAGCCTTAGAAGAAAGGTAAGACAATGCTAAGCACAACCTTGCTAATTACCAAAGACAACTTAGTGTTGCTTATGATCACCTGGTCAAGAAAAGATCTTTTTAGTAAGGCAATGTTGTACTTCACGTGTTAGAGCATGTACAATGAGATATTCCAACACCAAAGTTTACACCGAAGTGGGAAGGCCCTTTTATAATTCATGAGGTCTATCTATGACAGTAGCTACTGCAAGCTCCTTAATCGTAAAACTGATGCAATAACCCCTCCTGTTAACTTTCAATATGTTAAAAAGTTTCATTTGTAGATCCAACAATGTATTTGCAATTCACATGAATGAAACATTCAACTTCCATTACTCTATTTCTTTGTGTTCTTTTACTTTCTTTTGCCTTGTTATTGTTGCAAAGTTAGAGATTTATCTCCTTAGTGCACAGTTTTAATTATGTATTCTACTCTTGTCTCCTTATTACTACAAAGTTAAAGATATGTCTCCTTAAGCACATAAGGCTAATACATAAATAAGTAAAAAGAAAGCGATACAAGGTTTAGTATTCGGAAATACCCTCTTAACCACTGATAATACAATTGGCATATGTTATTATCGCTGCTTAAGCGTGATCAACTATTTTATCTTACGTATTGTTGTTAGCAAGTGAGAGCATCCCTCCAATATGTAACACTATTCTCTAGGCTTCACAAGCCATAAGGAATAAATCCTACTATCATGGCATTTCTTTTACAATATTGCTGCTAAGTGAGGTAGTACCTCGTAAAGCGCATAATGACCCTTTAGTGGCATAGGCCACCTTTAGGATAAGAAGCCTTGTTATATGATATAACTAAGCAATTGAAATAAATAAAGAATAGAAAGATAGGAGGAAAGCAATCAAATTTCATTCAATCAGTAAGTTCTATTCGAAAGTGTTGAAATTAATTTAAATACCGAAAAAAAAGAAGGGGAAGAATGAACATTAGCAAAACAAATGAATATAGCCAAACTCTGTTAAGGGTGGCAATCTAAATGTACTATGGAATCAAGGTCCATATCATCTAATAAATCTTTCGCCTTATGGTCTATCTCCTCAATAGAATCTTGTAAGGCTTGAATCCTTGCCACTAGTTCACCTTGACTTCTCATAGTGGCATGATAGCTCAACAATCTCTTAGCTTTGGCAGCAGTAAGCTCTAGGCTACCAACTTTAAATTTTAAAAGATGAGCCCCTTCAACATAGCTAATCAGTTGTTGTAGCTTATCATCTAATAGAGACCCCCAAGATTTCTTAAGTAGTGATGCAACTTCACATAACATTTTCACCATGGTATTGGCTAACTCAGTCCCCAACATAGGAGATTAGCTCTAAAAATCTTGGTCCATAGCATAAAGTCTCTCTAATGTTTCCAGTAGATGAGAAGGAATGTGAAATCCATGAAAGGATATTATCTCCCTTAGGATGGCTTCTGGAGTTGCTACCATGTCTCTTCAAGACAAGTTAGCAACTGGGGGTGAAGAGACATCAATAGATGCTGCATGTACTTTACCTCCATGAGTCCTTGAGCATAGCAACGCATCTACATATGTATTGCCATCACCTGCCTCGTTGACTAACAAAATAATGTCCTGTGCTTCAAGGAAATTATTCAACTCTTTAGTTCCATTATCATCATCAACACTCTTGTATTGGATTGGAGATTTACCATAATTTACCAAGTCCTCATCATTATTGTTTGAAGATACCACTGGTGTAGCAGGATCATCTGAACAAACCCCAGAGCTCAAGTTAATAGCATTGTCCTTTTCGCAAACTGCAACAGGAAAGCCCTTCTCAACCTACAAGAACAAAGAAATAAAACGAAAAAAAATTACATATAAAATAGCATGATGCATTTAATAAATGTACCTCTTGAATTAATGGTCGCTTAGTTTGTCTCAAATCTACTAATGGAGGCGAAGGATGGTTGTTCTTAGACTTTAAAGAAGGGTTTACCCCTATTGTCCTATTAAGACATTCTGATTATTTAGTAATAGCCCCTTATGTATCTCCACTAACTTGAGACTTGAGCTTTAGGAGTTTAAAAAAGAATTCATAACGATATACAATAGGTACATGAAGTGTATCACTTACTAACACAAAAGCATAAGCCCAAAATGCATCCATGCAATTCATCTAATGTGTTAGCCATCCAGGGAAAGCAACTCTAGAGCGACCAGTAGAAGGAAAGGTTAGTTGTCGCTTTCCAGGGTAAATCTTCCTCAAGTCATTTGGACATAGTGAGTAGTCATAAGATTCACAACTCTTAGTTGCAGTAATCAGGCAAGGCACTTCTTAATCAAAACTAAGTTGATGTGCAACCCAATGGGGAGAGTATACCATGACTCTTCGCTTTGAAAAGCAATTGACTAAGTCTTTATTGTTAAGAAGTAAAGGCAAGCTCATTGGAATACACCATAAGAGGAACCTGACTTAAGAATTGAGGATATTTTCTCGATTTTCCACCAAGGTAACCTCACCATTTGAGCTAGGAGGATAAAGTCTATTACTGTTTTTATATCTTGCAATTTGCTCGACATAAGGGCAGAATGTGAATTCACCCTTAATGTCAATGAGCTGCAGGAGTGACTGATCAATTGATCCCTTAACCTAGGCCCACACTCTAGGAAGAGCAAGGTTGGGTTGGTCTTATATAGTAGGAGGAGAAAAATGTCTTTGAAATCGCTTGCAAAAGAAAAGTTGAAGAAACACTAAGTCTACATGTGAAATGATTACATATCGACCTTTCAAATGTACGGAAGCTTGGTGATGCAAGTTTAAGTGCGGATAAAGTGAACCCAAGTAAAAGGCGCCCAGAGCAAATCGCTCACCCTAGGCAATGCATATGGCTAAGAGGAAGAGTTGTGGACTAACACCTTCCTTAGGCCCTCCGAGGAATACAAACAGGGAAAGCCAAAACATTATGAAAGCGGAAAGTTCATACTTACAAGAGATGAGAGAGAGAAAGTATGGGTAGAAGACACAACTACAACACTCGAATTAAAAAAAAAAAAGGACATGAAGATACTTACTCTTTCCTAGAACCTGGGCCTAGAACTTGAAGCCTATCCTTCTTTCTCTCCTCAAAGAAATAGGCAAGCCAAGAAGCAAAACATAGCTTCTTCTTCTTAGTGCAAGTAGCTTATAAGGCACCCATTAGTGATGTTTGAAAACTATGCTCTTTATGAGAGGATGTTGTGGCAATAAGGTCCGCTTGTCCAAAGCTACGTAGATTCAATAGTACAATTATGTCTTTTAATGTTGGAGTCATCTCCCTCCACGAAATGATAAATGTATAAGTCTGAACACTCAAACGCAAGATGATTGCCCGCCATACTTTTATTCTACTCGTTTGCAGGAATCGCAACTAAGTAGTGGCAATAGCATACAATAGCATGGAGGATTTTAGCCTTCTTCAGTAAAGTCATGTATTCTAGCTTTTCTATAATGTATCCTACCCAATCATCCCATCTAAAAGGTAGCTCCTTTAGGAATGAGAATTGGGTATTGGAGAGAGGTAGCTCTCTCCTCTCGTTTCTAAAATGTAACACTGAATCTTCCTTGATGGTGTCTCTAGAATCAATACGAGGCTTGCATTCAATAAACTAAAGGCTACCATCAGTGTGAGGTGTTGCACATGCTTCTTGGTGCTTGGTTTTGTCTTAGAATGTGTCTTCAGATATAGTCTTGTCCAACTACTTATCCCAAGGATACGGGATGGGAGGTGGACATTTATCTTAATGCATTAGAAAGTCCTTCATCTTCGCTACTTTTATGTTTTGACTTAAATTGGTCTTCATCTTTTTTCCTGCTAGTGCAAAATCAATAGATTTTTCCAATTAAATAAATTTAAAAATATTAATTATCAAATTAAGTGGAGCATTGAAGCTTTCGAAACGCATTGGCAATTGACTGGCTAAGGGATAGTAAAAATTAGGAGAGAAAATCAAATCCATATAATTTTATGACAATCAACATGCTCACCGTCATCCGGGGGGCACAAACGTAGTCTCCATGCATCAATGAAACAATAGAAGTGGATAATGTATGCCGACATGTACATGGAGGTAGATGGAATAAATATATACATATGTACGTGTATGCTTTCAGGAATGGATTGGGGTTTAGGAATAGGCATGCATATCTTACAATGGTAATAATTGAAGGACTATTTATGGAGGTTTCTAATTTGTACAAACTCTAAATTTGCAATGTAATCATCTTGTTAATATTGTTATTTTCTTTTTTTATGAAGAAGATATTGAGAGGAAAAGCAACAAAACTATGCTATAATATTCATCAGTTTTATCATCTATAAGCATTGAAAAAGGGGGATTAAAAAAAAAGAAAAAGAAAAAGAAGAGAAAAACTTGAGGGAGAATATCCATGAAACTTCATGAGGCATGATGATATACTATAGCTATGATATAAGCATATAGATTGTATAGTCAAGATTTCAAGGGAAGATATTTGGTTTCGATCTTTTATGCACATCACTAGGAATAGGATAGCTAAAAAAAAAAAAAAAAAACGGAAAAAGAAAGGGTAAAAAGAAGGTGCATTAAGTGTGCTTTTCTAGTTTCAAACATGGGATTGTGGAACAAAAGGACATGTGTACCTTACTTTATGTCAGCAGAGATTTGTAGGCATAATCATCTACAATTGATTTTTTTTTTTTTTAATTATCCTTCAATAGCAAAAAGGATAGAATTTAATTTGACGATTTCAATTACAAGCTTCTCCTATACGAAAATACTTGGAATTTCTTCTGGAGCTCATGGCAGGATGAACATATAAAATTATTAAAAAAGAAAAAGAAAAACCAACAAAAGGGAGAGAGAAAGAAAATAGAACTCATAACTAGTATTATTGCACCGTTGTAAGAAGGAAACGAAACCAAGGCTTTAGTGTAAGCATACACTTTACTATTAAAAGATGGCTCACATGGAGTTCTTATAGGAATTCGTTGATGATTTAGCTTGTATCATTTATCAAGCACAAAGCAATCAAAATATGAGAGTCAAGATCTGAAGTAATAAGCGACAAGGATAAAAAATAAATAATTAAATTTATATGTATATGCACCTAACGAATTAGGTTAAGTTTTGAATGGGAAAGGTTTTCGTAAGTGCATATTTATAACCTGCATGATGTTATTTACTGGATGAAGATAAAAAAATCTAGATTTGGTATTTTGATAGTCTTCCATAATATTGTTGGATTGAAGCTAGGGTTTGAAATGAGATATTGCTAATGATATTTAGTTGTAGAAGAAGATTTAATAAAAGTATAGAAGATTTAATTTATTAGAGATAAAATATTATAATATATTACCCACTACTAAGGAGAAGATTTATTTTATTATGCGGTCATGTAATATAAAAAGAAAAAAAAACAAAAAAAAAAAATAGTATATCGTACTACAGAGGCGTTGCCCCCATACCCCCATGCTATCTTTGCGTAGGGCAATGTATATATATGCATATAACATAGCTGGATGGGATATTCTAAAAGCTTTAGATTCCTATGAATGCTCCAATGGTCCAATGATCACAAAATAAGGAAGAAATATTGAGAAGAGCTACTATACACACATTATTTGGTGAATCAATAAGTCAATACAAAGGCATATCGAAATATGTGTTCTATGGTAGTAAAATAAATACTAGCATATCATGCTCAACTTGCTAGTGAACCAAGAGATGCATCAATTCTATAGATATTGAAAGTAATCAAGTAAGCAAAGTCAACATTTAGTACATCTACATAACAGTTGAAGAAACGACTTCTAAAAATGCCCAAACTCCCCTTGAATGTGTCTAAGAGACTTTTGGTCAGGAGGTAAAATATAAAAGGCTAAAAATTGTTATATTAGTTATTGGGATAAGTCCATTATTTATTTAGGCTTGATTCCTTAGGTAAAGTTACATGGCCTAAAGAGTTCAATCCATGTTGGAATGATTTAGAGAGATTTGGCTTAGTGGGCTTAAAACAGAGATTGTTGGACCGGTCCATTTGCCTCTAACCTTTCTTAGGCAAGCTCATGCACATATAAAGAAGGCTACTAGCTTTGAGCTCATTAGCTAGCTCATTCTAGATAATCATTAATTAAGTAAGCTTCATCTTATCCATTGATCACCCAAATGATTCAATAGATATCATCATACCTAAAAGCCTATAAATACCTAGTATTTCCTTATCATTTAGAACTCTTAGAGAGATCAGAAAAACTATGTTTCACTGTAAAAACTCTGCTCTCTAAAATTAAATAGTATTCAAGCAAAGAATTGATTTCATTCGCTCAAGCTATAAGGTGAATGCTTGAGATTCCCTAAGGCTGCCTTGTCTGTCAGTTGTTCATTTGAGACATTGAGATTGCATGTTCCTCTTCCCTACCTTATTCTCACCTAATCATCCCTTTGGCTGACAGTCTTGCGTTATTTCTTTAAAGTCACGTATAGCACATTACTTACACAGCACGCACATGATCACTCCAATCGAACCCCTACATTTATAATGTGGAATCTAATAAAAGTTTATTGGCTTAATATATATAAAAAGACATAGATATAGATATTTTACATTATGCAAATATATTCTATATTGGACTCCATACCTAAAAAAATGTATTAAGCAAATATATGTTATTTTAAGCTCCATACCCCATCATTGTTATCGGTAGCAATCGAAATATCACTAAGTCTTCTCATATTATGAAGGGTAAATTGGGTAAATTATATGGACTACCCTTCATAACTATTGTAATTACATGAATACCTCTCATTTTTAAAATAAAGCACTTAGACTCTTGAAATAAATGTAGATCCCACTTCTAAATGTGTGTTAACTGCTTACAAGGAATTACTAGTTAATGTAGCTAAAATAAAAGAGAAAATAAATGCCAGACAAATAGACTATTATGGAAAAGGAAAAAAAAAAAAAAAACCATTTCCCCTCTCCATTGCCAAACCTAAGATAATCAAGCTCATTAAACACATTTTCCTCGTGTTTGGAGAGAAAAAAAAAAATTGTCCTCTTGAGTAGCACTAGTGTAATGGATAAGGAGCTTTGGCAGATCATAGATTTGTCGCATTTGTATTTTAATTTTAGTTATACTATGTTGTTAGCATTTCAGTGGTAGTTGATTAGTTTGAAGTTTGAAGAAACCCAAATAGCCATTGGTTGATATAATAGATGAAAGAAAACCAATATTAGGTTGCATGCTTTAAGATTTCTTTTTATTCTTTCAGGGCATGTTCAGTGTATGAAATTTGAATTCCATTCCCTTCTTATTCTGCCATTACCATGTTTACTTAGTTTTTTTGTTACGGAATTATAATTCAACAGGAATTCCTATTACTTGAAATCAAGTTATAAGGATTCCTCAATTCAACCAAGGAATCACAATTCCTCACCACTACCATCACCACCATTGTCATTGCCGTTGCTATTGCACCGCCACCACCATTGTTGCTGCCCTCACCATTACTAACCACCGAAGCTACCATTGCCACTACCATTACTATTGTCGCCAACCACCACCACCTATTACTTTAGGATTAGTTAAGAAAGAAAATTAATTGAGGATAATTTAACCATTAAAGTTATATTATATGTTTATTCCTAAATTGTTTATAAATCTAACTAAATAAAGTAATATGTATTATACTTTTATTCCATTCCCTACGGAATTCCAATTCCATTCCCTCTTCAATCCATTCCATGAACTAAACGTGCTGATAATCTCTGTTTCACTTGCATGTGCTTTTCTTTAAAAAAAAAAAAAAATCATGAACAATTTGTTAGGATAAAAAGGAAACATGGAAGCCAATTCTCCTTCTTATCACGTACCAGTAATAATTTGGTGCTCAAAAAATTTTATATAGTAGTTTATTGTTGGAATTTGAAGATTTTATCAGGTTTCCTTCTCAAAACAACATAATTTTTAAAATATTGATAAAAAATTTCTCATGAATATATAAAAAAAAAAAACAGCTTTGTAAAACAAGAGCTTTTTCATTTTCCGATGGGGTCGGGTTCACTATCCTTAGCTCCAGCCACGGAGAGGGGAAATGGGTTTCTCTTTTCCATGTCAGCCTATTTACTCGGCATAGCATTTATTTATTTATCATTTTAATTTAGCCACAATAGCTAATAATTTCACATAAACAACTGACACATATCTAGAAATGGGGTTTACGTCTGTTTGAGGGTGTAAACACTTAATTTTAAAAATGAGGGATTTTCATATAATTATAATAGTTTAAGAGGTGATCTGTGCAATTTACCTTATTATTAAACTACTTTTTTTCATTCTATATCTCAACGTTTTCTTATTTTCTAAATATCTTAAAGTTTAATGGCATTTATTTTTGCACATATATTGTAAATGCGTTGCATTGGATTGTAATTCTGTTTGCAAATGCCTTTCTTTTTTAGGCTAGCTACACTTCGCGTTCGCATCTTTTTTAAAGATAGTTTTACATTTTTTTTTTGTTTTTGAATTTTCTTGCTAACTTATTCTTTTGAAAATATATAACGAGTTTGTTAATATAAATGACCATGGTTTTCTTTGTTCTTTTTTCTAGTAGATTATTTTAAAATCATTTTGATTTGTATAGTTTGATTATGTCTTTTCATTATACAAGCCGCAGTAGCATGTGGTAAATGCTTTTACAAACTGAGTTTAAGTTTGTCTATCATATAATATTCACATATTAGGAATGCTAACATTATACTGGTTCGAATTTCTCCTTTCTCCTTAAAATGTTCAAAGTTGACAAAAAAGAAAAAAAGAATTCATAAACATTAGAAACTAAATTTTCTAACAATATTTCTAATTAACATGCTAAATGAAATTTTAAAAATTATAATTAAATCTTACGTGAGTGAATCTCCCATATCCTATTGCTTTGATTAATCTTTCGCATGACATGATTAGGCGAACAGTTTTTATGGAATTTATGTTCTTCTAAATTCTTAAGAGGTGGTGGTCATCCACTATCCTATGAGGTCCTGTGATCCCAATGCCATTCACTCGATTTTTTTTTTTTTTTATCTTTTTCTTTATTCTAATTTTCTAGATTTTTGTCCTTTTTTTTTTTTTGGTAAATAGGTGCAAGATTAATAGGATACTAAACTTTGCTTATATCCTATATATAAGGTACAAGCCTAAGTTTTGGAACTAAAACCTCTTCCTGTTTCACTCTGAATCTTATACACTATAAAACCTATAAATTATAAGGTATCATGTGAAATATGTAATTTTCTCTATAAATTTCTAATGTATGTCATATTAAACAAAATGTAATTTATATGTGATGTAAAACCTCTAGAATATATAGCAAAATTATGAAAATAAAAATAATATCTACTTTCATTTTTTCAAGTTTATGTTACTTAGGAAAGGGAAAGAACAAGAGAAAAGGATGGAAAATGTATAATTGGAGAGGAAAATGAGGAAGAATAAGAGAAATAATGAAAAAAATAAAATCATAGAGGTGGTATTAAGTTTAGTCATTTAGGGTTATTAATTTATGGGCTTAGCTACCTTTTTTTTTTTTCCTTATACTAAAATAATTGTAGGCAAAAGATACAACACTATCATTTATTATTCATCTATTAATATTATTTAATAATTTTTTATAGGATTGATATGGAGTACCCTGAAAAAATGTACCGCCAAAATATGTATCTTTTATATCTTAGAAAATAGGTTTCAAGATGAATATTGAGTATGAAGACCTCATACCTATTTTCGACTATGTAGGAGCAAGCTCAAAAAAATCTATACTCGGAAGTTACTTTGTAACCCTTAATACCCTTTGGAAAAAAAGAAAAAAAAAAAACCCTAATACCCACATAGAACCTGTCAAATCAAGTAAGGTAAGAGTCGGTATTCTATATAACAGGATTATCCACTGACCACTAGTTTTCATATATTATTTAACTAATTTTTTCATTATTTATTAATTTAAGAGGTATGTTGCATTTAGTATCCAAATTTTGAAAAAAAATCAATTTGTTACCTAATTGAGGTTTTTATGATCATTTATTCTACATAACCTAATTCTATTACTATCATTTTGCTGACGTGGTATGAATTAACACGTAGCAATGGGTTTAACTGATAGGATTACCCACTCAACCCTATTTTTTATATATTATTTAATTAAAATTTGTTCATTATTTATTAATGTAAGGGGCAATGTCACATTTAGTACCAAATTTTGAAAAAAAAAAAATCAATTTACTATCTAATTAAAATTCTTATGATCATTTATACTATCTAACCTAACTCTATTAGTATCATTTTGCTGACGTGATATAAATTGACACATGGTAATGGGTTAAACGGATAGATACCTTTGACACATGGCATCATTTTTTTTTAAAGGAAAAAATATTATCTTACACAAACCGACCAATAACTAAAATCACAAAATGGATCCAAACATAGACCACACTATGCTCACAAGAATGTCTCTTCACAAAACCACTCAAATATATATATATATATAAGGCTTTTTTAATGAAACATTTCATATAGGACTTGTGAAAGATAGAAGGTAATTTTTAATTTCAACTTGTTTTTGTAAAAGAAAGAGTAGGCTTTAAGTCAATTTTTCTTACTTTACTTAGCTTTTCATTTAAAAGAAAATACTTAATCCTTAATCTAATTCATGATTACTTTTAAATTGTATAATGATTTTCAGAAAAATACTTCTAAAACGTACTTAAAATCTATGTTAAAGCAGACTCTTCAAGCAAATTTTACAATTGAAGAACTCATTTTAATATGGATTTTAAGTATGTTTTAGAAGTATTTTTATAAAAACCTTTGTATGATTAAAAGTAATCTTGGAGTAGATTAAGGATTAAGTATTTTTTTTTATAAATTGAAAGGTAAAATAACAGAGAAAAGTTGAGTCAAAGTCAACTTTTTCTTGCAAAAATTGCAAGTAGAAATTCAAACCACATTTCATCTTCAACAAGTCCGACATGAAATGTTTTATGAAAAAAAAAAAAAACAGCTTGTATATATATATATTGTCTTGAGTTATGATATGAATATATGTGCTCATGAGCATGGCATGATTTATGCTTAGATCCATAATGTAGTTTTAGTTGTTGGTTGGGGTAAAATAATTTTTTTTACCCCTCAAGAAAATGATGCAACATGTCAATTTCAACTACTATCACATTTTAATTCATGACTTGTTAGCAAATGAATACTAACAGAGTTTGGTCAAGTAATATAAATGACTACAAAAACTTAATTAGATAGCAAATTCATTTTTTCAAAACTTTGACTAGTAAATTGTACATTTCAGTAAAGTTTGGATATCAAATGTGATATCAACCCTTAATTTAATTTAATAATTAGAAACCAATTAAAAGTTGTTGTGTCTCTTTAATCAAAGTTAATAAATAATGACAAAACATTAGGTTACTTGTTTCTAAGAAAATAAGAACACATTTCGCTTTTTTACAAAAGTCTGAACATGCAGATCATACTTTTATAATTTTCTCTACTTCTATATCGTTTTAATTTCTCCATTTCAATTATATCTTTCAAATATTAGTTTCAACACAAATGTGATGAATGTACCTAAAAATAAATTTGTTGAAGTTGAGATTATCCACTCTCCAATATTATTATATTAATATATTATTAAAGCAGTCGAGATTGCTTTTGATGTCTTAGGAATTAATATTTTTTTTATTCCAAAATTACAACAAATACCTTATGTGATTATCTTTCTCAGCCACAAAATAATTTATAAAAAGGGTAATATTGGAAATTTCACCTTTTTTAATAATTTCACCTTAATCTTACTCTTTTTGGATGGGAAAAAAAAAACTTACTCTTTTCGCTGGCTATCAAACTTCCTAAATTTAGACATAATTACCAATCACTATTTAGACCTCGGGTTGGGTTGAAACCAACCCGGACCCACTGAGTCACAAGCCTAAGGGCCAGTGAACCGTAACTAGCCCAGCTAAGGTTGGTTCCAAGTCAGTTCCTTGGCCTGTGATCCATCCTTTTTTTTTTTTTGTTTTTACAATTTTCCCTTTTTCTAATAATTTCATTTTTTTCCTTTTTTGAATTTTGCATACTAACATATATGATTTTAAATTTGAAAGAAATTTAAATTTAGATAGTAAATATTTGTACGATATTCCATCATGAAATGGTATTGTACCATAAATTGAAAAATTATATTATATGGGAAATGTAATGAAAATGTAACTATTATATTTCAATGATTTTAAAACTAAATTTTTTGGTTGTGCTATGTTAGCAATAATCTATATATCTGGTACATAGAATCATTTAATTATAGATTCAAAATAATTTATTTATATTTTTTAAAATCTTTAGTATATTACTCAGCTTTTATATTCGAGAAAAAACCATCATTTTGATATGATTAGTTAATTTCAATTTTATTAAAAAAAGTCATACTATACAAACTAATTTTTATTCTAACACTTTCAATTTCTAAAATAATAGCAATATCGCTAACTCCTAAATTTTAAACAAAGCCAATCAAGGATTTTTTAAAAAAAAAAATTGTCTAATATAAATGTTAAATACATAAAATAGATAGGAGAAAAATTGTAAGTGTTAATCAATTGAAATTTTTTTAAAAGATTTATCTTTTTTTTTTTTCTTACTGAACTCAGTCGAACCGGCAAGTTGAATTGCCAATTCACTAACCCACTGGGTCTAATCTCGAGTCAGAACCGGCCAATCCGAGTCCAAGCTGATTTATAGAACCGATAGGCTAGGTCCGGGCTAATTTACGGGTTGGACCTGACTCTTTCTTAAGTCTACCACTATTAATATGTAAAAGAAAGTGTGAGACTACTTATTAGCTTTCTATTTGTTTTAGGGTGAATTTCACTTTAGATATCTATCTTTTCATTGCTTATCACTTTAGGTACCTATATTTTCATTTTTGAGACTTTAGCTACTAGTGTTTTTTAACTACTTGTTAATCTTGATCATAAAACATGTGTCATCGATCATTTTTATCCAACTCACGCAATTCTTGGTTGATAACACAGCATAACACATCAAATGTATAAAAGATAATGAAATAAATTTCTCTATATTAAGTGTAAATGGAGGAGAACCTTAAAATCCATGATGGGCCTTTAGCAGAAAAACCTTAAGCTTAATAATGAACTGGATATGGATGATAATTTTCGCCTACCATTAACTAAGTTGCAGATGGGCAACACAAATTAATTGGGAACCTGATATGGATTTAGCATTATATAATTAATGGGCTATGGATTTGTAGAAAAAGATAGAAGTAACAAAGCTTGTTTGAATTGGACATGGTAGCATAAAATAGTATAGAGAAAGAGAGGGAAAGATGGAGGGTGAGGATGGATGGAGAAGAAAGGTTCAATTTTCTTTCTTTTTTCTTTATTTTTTTTTTCAATTTAATATATATATATATATGTATATATTACTAAATGTTTCAATAATATTATTTTCATTAAATTAGTTATTGTTAACCAACAGAAAACTAACACATGTTTTCTGATTAAGATTAGCAAGTAGGTGCAAAACATAGATCTTCTTAGTGTAAAAAACCAAAATATATATACTTAAAGGGATAGAGTGAAGAAACATGCACTAAAAGTGAAATTTATCCTTTATTTTAATCTATAATTGCTCCAATGTTCCTTTGTAAAACTAGCAGAAAACTATGTGAGGCCTCTCTACTCTCTCTATTTATAATTACTTTATACATCCAGACCTCCACTTTTTACACAAAAGCAATAAAACCGCTTAGACACCATCCACATTCTTTGTTTCTCAACTGAGTAACCAACACATTAGCATCTTCTTTTTCTAATCATTAAAGGCCTCATTCAGTAGTCAACTTCTACAATCCTTCATTCAATTCTACGAACTCTGAATAATGACGAACTCAAAAATGTAAGATCATCATTTATATTCTATAAAGTTGTCACCTTAGATTCTTAATGTACTACAATTTGCATAAGGAGTTAATAGTTACCAATGAAGTAATTTCCATGCAAAAGCACAATTAGTTTCTATAGATGTTTCTCGTATATGATAAAGTAAGGATATTAATGTTAATAGCTTCTTCCATAGCTGATTTGTGTGTGATTACTTTCTTAAATTTTCACTCAAACCATTAGGAGAGTCATGGAGTATTTGAAGCCACCATTTTTTCCTACAATTGTCAAATTGTTTTGTAAGAAAGAAGCTTAACCATCTAATTATATGGTTAAGCTTACCTTTCCCTTAATTATATGGCTTTGAGCTTTCTACACCCCAAGTCACTAGGTTAAAAGACCTTGTGCTTGATCTTCTTGTCAAAGTAGTGAACCACCCATTATGAAATGGAAAATTTTAAGAACTACCATAGGTTTGGGAACACCTAAGAAATGGAAAATTTTCTTTGGAGAACAATGCCAAAGCCAAGTCACGAACTTCTTGACTATGTTAAGGTTGATTATGAGGCTAACCACATCATCCATGACATCCAACTCCTAGGTTTGGATGTTTGAAAACTCTAGTTCGATGGGTAAGATTGCCTTTAAGCCAAAAGCAAGCTTGAATAAGGTTTCTCTTATGGATGTCTTATATGTGGTCGGATAACCCCATAAGATCGATTGTAGTTCATCTGCCTACTTGTCTTTAGTTTAGTCTACCATTTTCTTGAGGCTATCAAGGATAGTCTTCTAAATAACCTCTATAGGTCCATTAGATTAAGGATGTGACACTAAGTGGATTTCACATCATGCTTCTCATAGAAAGCTCAAATTTTGTTGTTACCAAATTTGGTCCCATTATCTAAGATTAAAGCATAGGCTATGACAAACCTATGGAGTATGGAGTTATGTACAAAGCTTTATATACTTTTCTTGGTTATATTTGCCATGGCCTTCACTTCTACTCACTCAGTGAAGTAGTCAATAGTTATAAATGATGAACTACTGCCAACCAGTAGCATTAGGAAAATGGCCTAGAATGTCGAGCCTTATTGAGAGAAAGACCATACGTTGGTCATAGGTAAAAGGTTGCCACTTGCTAATTGGCTTATGGATGTATGCTTCTAGAATTGGAGGTACCATAAGACCATTTCTTTACTATCTTACTTCATCATCGACCATACTAATTGAGTCGAAGATCTCTGATGTAGAGAGCATAGCTTTTGATGTAGTTGCTACATACTCGAAGGTGTAGCTCAATTAAAAGCATGTAATGCTAGCCTTAAACATCGGAAGTAAAGAAAGCTATGACCTCATCTATATAGTAGATTATCTATCGATGTATAGTTAGCTGCTTAGTATATCAATCTCTTTGCCTCCTTCTAATCTTAGAGGATAGTGCTGTGATTTAGATAAGCTAAAAGTGGATCCATCCAACATGGCTCAATTAGTGCAAGCTATATCTGTAGATACTCCCGATATGGTTTATCAATGATTCTATTCAATAAATACTCGATTAACACTTCCTTGTCTTGGTTTGAGAGATTGGTCAATGCTTACTTAGAGAGCTTATTTGCTTTGGATTTCTCTAGGCAAGGTACTTCAGTGATGTTCTAAGAAGGGAATTCACTTTTTAGAGATCGTGTGACATCAAGGTACTTAATCATTGCTTTGTCTTTGACTAAATATTGCCCCTTCACTTACTGGACCACTAGTTGAGAATTGAAAAAGATTTTTAATCTTTCTGCACCAGTTTCCTTTGCCAATTTCATACCTACTATAAGTGCTTCACACTTAGCCTCATTATTGATAGCTGGGAATTGAAATGTTAGAGCATAATGCACTTTTATCCTATATAGAAGTTATAGTACTAGACCTGCTCTACCTTACCTTCCCTTCCCCTCCCTTACTAACCCAACTCCATTCCCTACCCCCCTCCCACCCCCTACCCCCCCTTCTAATGGATAAACCATCGATGTAGAAAGTTCATATCATCTTTTCTCCTTGCTCTAGCATATCCTCTTCGACCATATATTCTATTATGAAGTTTACCAATACTTATGTTTTAATGGCCTAGCATGGTCAGTATTGGACACCATACACACTAAGGTCAAAGGTTTCATGACTCTAAGGGGGGGTTGGTAGAGTTATCGTAAAGTCGTCATATTACGTATACACCTACAATATGCAGACCATCTTGTAAGTAAGAGATTATAAAACAATATCTAGATAACAACTTGTTAATTAATAGTGAAAACAACTAAGGGAACCAATATTCAACAAGTCACCAGAACCACAAAGAATTGGTATCCTCTACTAAATAATAAGATTAGGTAAACAAAACTTCAACTTATTGATTCAAAATGAAGCTTTGAGGTGATAAAATTTGATTTCAAATAAACATATATCTATATACAAGTTTAATGAGCATTTGCCTTACAATCTTATATAACTATTTAACCCTACCTAATTAGGTATAACTTCTAAAGGTTAAGTTGAAATTGTTCTACACTCTGATCTTAGTTTAAACCCTATATCAAAAAACCTATAAAAGGAACTATTGGGATGTAAGCTACATCCAGCTTAGTGAGTTATTCACTCATATCACCAAAAAAGTAAGCTCTCAAGTATATGATGTCACTCCCCAAAAAGGTGGAGTCATAACAGTTCTGCCGTGTGAGCCATTCTAAGATAGAAACTATCATTACAACTGCTATCTTAGACTTAGTTTACACTAGGCATACTCAACTTTATCCCTTTAAAGCATCTAATTTGATACCTATTTGTTACAAACCTGTAGAGTAATCTTTTGAAATAATTTATTAAAAATAAACTTATATTTTGACTTTACAAAGAGTAATAGTAAATTCTACACGTACTTATCATATCATAGACAAACTAGAATACTGAAAACCATTAAGCCCCTTGAGGAATCTTGTGTAGTTTTCTTTAAAAGTTAAGAAAATCAATACTAAGGACAATAACCAACTCTTTCTTGTTACACCTCACTCCCCGTCTTGATTTGCTAACGCTCTGGTTTTAGGTTTGTACTTGTAATCCATTCAAAACCTGTAAACAAACTATAGGGGAATGAGCAACAACTTGCTCAATAAGTGGGGTTGATAGGAATCAAGCTACGGGGCTCCTGATCTATAGCCAAGCCCAAGGACTAGAGGGGTTGGCACGATGAATTCTTATGTTCCAATCAACCCTTACCGAAGCCGAGTACTTCCTTGCCGAGTTACCTCTAATGCCGTGTTATATGACTGCCCATTATTCTGTAGTATGCCTAGTTGATAATTACCCTCTATTGTTGAATCAACCAATTACTCGGGATCTTCCTTGCCGAGAAGTTGAGAGAGAGAGAGACTGGACTAACTAAGCCATCCATGCTCGGACAAACCCATATGTTCGTACTTTTTGTTCACATCTCCTAACAACCTTGCCAATGTAGCATCACTACGTATATAATATCATGTGTAGAATCTGTAGCATTAATAATTGTTTTCCTTGTATATTCATTTTTACTCTTTTGTATTGTGTATATTGTTTCTTTAGGAAATGTCCTTTTTATTCTTTCCCTTTTGGGCAAGTTGCTCTAACTTACAAGTATAAATACCATTGTACTTGTAGCTATAACACATCAGATTACCTTTAATACACTTAAATACTTTCTTCCTTGCATAAACACTACTTGTTTACTCTTGGCATCACTCTTATCCTTTCCCTTAAGCAAGGTTAAGTGGTGAGTAACTTCATTGGACCAATTCATACGTCATATCAAATTGTGCCGTAAGCCCTCGAAAGTTCCTTTAGTGCATCATATCCTCTAGAGCTGTTTGTGGATTTTTGCTTACTATTTCATTCATCATTTTACCCCTTTCGTACCTTTCCCCCATTAACCCATTTTGAGCTTTCTGCAAGCTTAGACCCATCTAGCTACCAGCTTTGTCTGTTCTTGGTTATGGTTCACATCATCTTGGTATTAAAGTAAAGGTTTTGTATGAGCCATAGTTAGTTTTTTTTTAATTCCGTTGTGTTCTGTTTTGCATGTATGAAACAGATTCAGTTACTGTATTTATTTGACTACTGTGTTATTAGCTGTTCACTTTTTGAAGTATTTGTTTAAATCTTGAATCTGAGAGAAAATGACAGACCTAAGTATGAATGTTAATGTTAGTGATGACAGTAGAGTTGTCTACCATGGACGACAATCTCAGAAAACTCCTAGAAGCATTGACGAAAGACTTGATGAGGTAGCTAACCTCTTGATCGATCTTGCCCGAGCTATTCATGTCTTGTCTTACTGACCCACTGAAGCCACACAAAATACTCCACAAGCTACTCAACTTATTAGAGGTCAAAACCTAGCTTAACCAGTTTGAGGTGGAGGAGTTGGTGGACAAGTAAGGTGAAGGATAGACTTGAAAGAGCTTCATGAGGATGAAGAAGAGTATTTTGAAGAGGAGCATGTACGAGTCCCCAAAGCATGCGACCATGTGAAGCTTTAGATTCCAAGTTTCAATGGATTTAAGAATGCTGACAAGTATCTGGATTGGGAAGAGAAGGTAGAACGTGTATTTGATTAATATCAATATGAGGATTATGAGAAAGTAAGGACTATTGCTATTAAATTCTCCAAATGTGCTGCTATGTAGAGGAAGAATTTTCAGGCCATGAGAAGAAGAGAGGGGAACTAAGAGATTAACACCTAGCCCTAGATGAAGAGAGTGCTTAGAAACCGATTTGTACCAGAAACTTATCTCCAAGATGCTTTCACTTGGTTTTAGGAGCTGAGATAAGGAGGCTGGACTATTGATGAATATGTTCAAGAATTCTAAATGCTTATGATAAGATGCGAAGTGGAGGAACCACCTGCCCGAACAGTCTCAAGGTTTGTCATTAAGTTAAGGGGAGACATCCAAGACATTGTGGAGCTCTAATGATTTGACATAATGGATGAAGCTATTAGGATTGCCCAACTAGTAGAGAGGTAAAGAAGGAGCCAAGTAACGACCAAAATGCCGACTAGCCAACTCGGACAGGCAAGTCACCGGACTCTGTCGAGTACTAAGCCGAATAAAAAAGCCGACCTGAAGATGTAACGCCGACTTGAATGTATGAGAAGGGGCAAAGGTTTGGTAAGAAGACCAGTTAGATCAAGTGCTTCAAGTGTCAAGGGTTCAGACATATGGTTGCTCAATGCTTGAACCGAAGGATGATGGTCATTAAGGGAGACATCCCGAAGTTAAACATAAAGAGTACGAATGAGGAACCCGAGGAGGAGGTTCTTGTCAAGAATGGGAATGCTAAGAAAGAGTTGATTGAGGAAGACGTCTATGCTGAGGACTTGGACCAGCTACTCATGATTGTTCAACATACTATGAGCATGGAACTTTCATGAGGAGGAGCAGAGAGAAAACTTATTTCATATCACTTGTAAGGTAAATGATCAGACGTACTCCTTCATCGTGGATAGTGGGAACTGTACCAATATGGCATTAGCCGACCTCGTTTCAAAACTAAGATTGCTAACTGTTGCATACCCAAAGCCGTACAAATTGCATTGGTTGAGTGAGAAGGGAGCATTACACGTCACTTGGCAAATACTACTACCGATCACTATTAGCAAATACTACTACCGATCACTATTGGCAATTACTCCAACCAGATTCTTTGCAATGTACTGCCTATATGCGCATCCTACGTGTTACTAGGAAGACCGTAGCTGTTTGATAGGAGAGTCATCTACGACAGTTATAGGAATACCTACATGCTTGAGAAGGATGATCAAAAGATCATGCTAAATTTGATGTAGCCGAGAGAAGTCTACAAGTTACAAATGAAACTTGCTCGTAGATCAAAGAAGGCTTTAGTGATGAGTAGAGCCGAGCTTCGAGAGGCCATTAATGCCAATGAACTGACCCTCTTGTTGGTTAGGCAACTATTAGAAATGAAGGAGCGGAATGATTTACCCGAAGAGGTGAAGGAATTGTTAGATAAATATGCCAACCTATTTCCAAAACAGTTGCCAGAAGGGGTGCCCCCGACTCGAGGAATAAAGCACTGCATTGACTTAGTACTCGGTGCTGCATTATCGAACAAGCCAGCTTATCGGATGAATCCCGAGTAGGCTTTTGAGCTTCAACATCAAGTCAATGAGTTCCTGGAAAGAAGATATGTAAGAGAGAGTCTTAGCCCTTGTATTGTGCCTGCACTTTTAGTGCTGAAGAAGGATGAAACCTAGCAGATGTGTGTTGACAGTAAAGTCGTAAACAAAATCATGATCAAATACATGTATCTAATCCCGAGGCTAGAAGACATGTTGGATGAATTGAATAGAGCCAAAATTTTCAATAAGATTGATCTCAAGTGTAGCTACCATCAAATCTGCATGAGGCTAGGAGACGAGTGGAAGATTGCATTTGCATGGACTTTACGAATGGATGGTCATGCCCTTCGACTTGTCGAATACCCCAAGCACCTTCATAAGACTTATGAACTATGTGCTGAGACATCTCATTGGAAAGTGTGTCGTAGTGTACATTAATGATATCTTGATCTATAGTGCTGACATGCCGAGTCACTATGAACATATCCGAGCAGTCCTAGATATCCTTCATGACGAGAGACTATTCGGCAATTTGAAGAAATGTTGCTTTTGCTAGGAGGAAGTGGTATTCTTGGGCTATGAAATCAGTGCAGGAGGCTTACGAGTCGATGATGAGAAGATTCGAACAATTGTTGAGTAGCCGACCCTTACTACATGTGCCGACGTGAGAAGTTTCTATAGATTAGATTCATTTTACCGAAGGTTCATCAGGAATTTTAGCACCCTCGCTGCGCTACTTACTAATTAACGAAGAAAAACACCGACTTCTAATGGGGAGAAAGGGAGGAGAGGAGTTTTGCTGAGATTAAGAAGAGATTGACCTTTGTCCTAGTATTAGTGCAAACCAGATTGTTTGGTTCTATGAGTATCAAAGAACAGTATTCTAAGGATCCATACTTTGGACCAATAATTTCGAGATATATGGATAGGAGAATAGTGGATGAGTATTATGTGCAAGATGGTTATCTGTTTCGAAGAGGAAAATTATACATGCCAACTTATTCCTTACAGGAATTATTAATTAGGGAAGCCCCCTTAACCATGCCTCTGTACTCGCACCCGTGCAAGAGGACCCCGACGCCTCAACCAGAGCACAATCTCTTCAGCACATCTATGACAATGTCACCCGGCACATTGATCAAGCTACTAGAAGAATGCGAGAAAAGACCAAGGGTCGTTCTACCAAACAATTTCAATAGGGAGACTTGGTATGGCTACACCTCAACAAAGACCAATTCCCGAACAAAAGGAAGAAAAAATTGTCTACAAGAGCGAAAGGACCTTTCAAAATCCTTTGAAAAATCTGTGACAATGCTTATAAGCTAAAATTGCTTGAGGACTATGGGGTTTCTAATGCCTTCAACATTGTCGATCTCAATCCATATCACCCTAATAGAGAACTAAGTGAACACCATTCGGATTTGATCCCAAATCCAAAACAACCCGAAAGGAATGATGGGAATCAAGTTACGGGACCCTTGACCCACAGCCAAGCCCAAAGACTAGAGGGGCTGGCACGACGAATCCTTATGTTCCAACCAACCTCTGCCGAGATCGAATACTTCTTTGTTGAGTCACCTCTAATGCCGTACCATATGATCACCCATTATTCTGTAGTATGCTGAGTTGACAATTACCTTTTATTACCAAATCGATCAATTACTTGGTATCTTCCTTACCGAGAAGCCGAGAGAGAAAGACCGGATTGACTAACCCATCCCTACTTCGATAAACGCATCTATCTGTACTTTTTGTCCGCATCTCCTAACAACCTTGCCAATGCAGTATCGCTACGTGTACAGTATCATGTGTAAAATCTATAGCACCAATGATTATTTTCCTTATATATTTATTTTTACCCTTTTGTATCATATACATTGCTTCTTTAAAAAATGTCCTTTTTGTCTTTTCCCTTTTGGATAAGTTACCCTAACTTACAAATATAATTACCCTTGTACTTGTAGCTATAGGACATCAAATTACCTTCAATACACTTAAGTAATTTCTTCCTTGCATAAATACTACTTATTTACTCTCAACATTACTGTTATCCTTTCCCTTAAGTAAGGTTAGGTGGCGAGTAACCTCATTGGACCAATTCGTGTGTCATATCGAATTATGTTGTGAGTCTTCAGAAGTTCCTTAGGTGCGCCATATCCTTTGAAGCTGTTCGTCGGTTTTTACTTACTATTTCATTTGTTATTTTACCCCTTTCATACCTTTCCCCCATTAACCTATTTCAAGCATTCTACAAGCTTAGACCCCTCTAGTGATCGGCCTTATTTGTTCTTGGTCATAGTTCGCATCAACGGCAGGAACAGAAATATGCATTCAGTACATCATAAGTAAGTTTTTTAACTAAGTTAGTTAGATGTAGAGCGTATACAAGAAAATGACATTGCACGACATCATCTGGTCCATCATGAGATAGAGAAATTATGCCTGCTCTAATCTAGGTTGAGGAGCTTAATGTCGTACACTCACAAATTAAAACCAAACCAGGGCTTGTGCAATGGAGAATACCCTTCTCTTGTGACTACCTTCAAACTATGACCTCCAACCTTCCAGGGGTGAGAAGAATTATTTTAACTATCCTCATCTAAAGGGGTCTGTGTTTAGCCTGAAAATCCTAGCCATTACCTTTAATGGGTTGCAATGCATATCAGGTTTGGTGTTAAGCCGAGTTTAAGTTAGTTCATTTTTAGGGTGATTAACTAAGCTCAAATTATTCAAGCATAATATTCAAAAAATAAACATAACATAGAGCTCAACTCCTATTACAGCTAATCAAATCTTAAACACAAGCATTGTACATGAATAAACAGCCAACTACAATCACAAGCAAATACATATCAAAATCTCTAGATATTCTAAAATAATACCCCAAAATGTTATGAAGCATTAATCCCACTTACCTATCCTAATGCTCACCATGGCAGACTCGTATTGTCAAAGCTTTGTTCACTAGGATATATTATATATATACAAAACTCAGATTTAGTTTTTGTAAGAGCTACAAAAACGTTAAGGTTATATCTACTCTTTTATTTCCTTCTAAAGTTATATATATATATATATATATATATATATCTAAGGTATATTATTATTTTCCTTATATAATGAAATACAGTTTTATTATATAAGTGATAATTCTAAATCACTCTACACTTTTAAGGTAAATTTAGGCATAAATTGACCATAATTATGTTCATTTCTTAAGTTCTTGGTACTTTATTGTGTAATGTATTGCTTTTAGATTAATCAAGAGCAAAGAATTAGAGTTTATACAAGAACAATGAATTTTAAGGCAAATATGGTCGTAAGGAGAAGAAAACTTTGAAGTAAAACCAAGTTGCACTCCATTAGGGTGTGACAATGAAATATTGGAAAGGTCAGTATTGATCATAGCCTCCATCATAGGCATGATTGAGGAAGTTCTATTGATCTCCCTGTCAGCCACACCCATGATTATATATCAAGAGGGTAATCACTCCTTCGATCATGAACGTGATGAAGTGATGAGGAGGTTACATCCGCAGTTACGACCTTGATTAGTGTAGATTTTTGTTTTTTGAGACTATCACACCCCGAGTCACAGGCGTTATGGAAGTAGACATAACTATTCTTTTTTAACTTTTTCACACGAACCACTATGTGGAATATGTCTTAATATTAGGTGGTGTCTTGAAGTGGTATATTTTTAGTCCTTTGATGAGTTAAGTATAAATATACTGCAATTGTTAGACAAAAGAGATATATAGAATTACATCAGAACCAACATTATCAAGAAACACAAGAAATCATTAGAATCAACACCATTAAATTTCTTATTCGTATTCTTAGTATGGTTGTACTGTAACGTGAGTTTGCATAATATTCTTCACTAAATTCAAGAGAATTGTGAAGAATCCAGCGTTTGTGTAACGTTGTATCAAGATTCTTTAAGTTAATTAAAAGGGCTTTCCTTCTTATCTCTTCTTCTATGTTATGTTTTAATTCATTTTTTTTTCCTATTTCTCTGTGTTCGTTTTTTTCCTATCATGTATGAGTGATAAATTAAGGTTTACGAAGTCATTTTGACATAAATGTACTTTGATTTGTTGTTATTCCTAATAATTACAAATTTTTGGTGATTAGAACTTCATATAAGTTGAGATAGTATAGTGCACGACATTATCTTGCAAAAGATTTCAACGGAATACATTGAGAAACGATTCCACTAAATAGATCTTAGTTACTAGAACAAACTATTTCTACTAATAGAGATATTTTTAGGAAGTTTGCTGCATGTTTAGAGAATTCAAGGATATTAGTAAACTTCTCATGTAACCTTAACTTATCAATTCTTTTAGAAGAGATTCTAAGGAATGTAATTAGAATTAGAATTAGAATTGAGTAATTCTAAGAAGAATACTCATAAATAGATAATTCTTGCAGATAATTAATTGTTAAGATAGATAGTTTATAATTCATGTTAATATGATAGAGTAAACCTGCCTTGTAAATTATTGTTTTCGTGTTATAATTTTATTTGTTGTGTTTGCTTGGCATAATCATAGAATTGGTATAGTTTAGTTGTAGAAATCAATTTAATTACTTCATTCAATCATTCGATTGCTAGTTAATAGGAAGAATAATCGGTACTAGTGTTTGAATTTTTTCCTAGTAGAGGTAACCTTATACTTATCCATACTAATAAACGATAGGTATACTTGCCTATTTAACCAAGTAAAGGATAAAATATAAGAACTTAAATTGTAAGACTCGATAACTCTATTTAGAGGCGATTAATAAGTTAAGTTATTAAGTATCGAAAATATACGTAGTTATACTATTATGTATATTATATCCTTTCGATCATATTAAAACATACTTTAATCAATCAAATTATGTTTCAATTATAGTAAGGTTGTCGTAGTTTGTAAATTCTTGTAATATTATAGAGATATAGGTTATATTACTTAAGATTTGTTCAATTTTAGTAAAAGCAACGTCATTGGATTCGTACATACCTAATGGTACGTATTGTGAGTTCTATTTTGAGAGATAATTTCTAAAGGGTATTTTGAGTTTTTGATATACCCATATGTGCCTAGAATAAGTATTATTATATTATAATCATTTCATGTAATTGGACCATATTTTATTTAATTTGCTAATATAACTTAATAATATAAGTATTATCTAACTTTAATATGTATATATCTTAACTTGATTGTAAAACTATCATTAAATATATTAAAAATTCATTTTACCATATCAAACCTGGATGTATATGCATAGTTTTTGTTTCTATATTCATCATATTTTAGCCTATTATTACTAAAAACGTGCTCTGGTTCATAATTTAAGCTATTTTATTACGAAAATTCATAATAAACGGATTGAGTCACCAAATAATTCCCCTAAAATTTCTATAGACTCCTAAAAATTTGGGGAATTCAATTAGTACATGGTTCTATGCTAACGAGTTTATCACTTATATGCTTGAAATTATAATTTTACCCCTAAATTACATTTAAATAACCAAATATTATCCTTTTTATGCAAAATTATTTTCAATATATCCTAACATCATTATAAACCACCAGAAGTCAATGGACATTCATTTCATCAATCAATTTCATAAAAAACTATTTATTTCATTATTTCATCTATTTTTAAGGAAAAAAATTACATTAAATATAAAAAATACCTAAATTAAAAATATTGCTAATATCAATTAAATAAATATCATATTTATTCTACACAAAAATTTTGAGCTAAAAACTACATTATTTGATATATTTTTTTAAAAGTCAAAATTTAGATGACTGGTGACTTTCTTAAGCAATATATAAAATAATCTTAATTTTACAAAAATAAAATTATCACATGAACACATATCTAAAATAACCTCGATACAAATTTTTTCATAATTTTCTAACCTAATTTAACATTTTTAGAAAATTAGGCAAAAACAAAGCAGGAATTTAATCGACTTGTTTGTTGGTGCATCAGTGGCCTTTAGCTAGCAACAGGTGGTTAGAAGGCCTAAGCATTGGTAGTTCTCTATGGTGGTGGAAGGGCATGATAGTAGGTTAAGTAGAGGTTGAGGAACTAGTTGGTTTCAGTCCTTACTCTGTTTTTTTTTTTTCTATTTTTCTACGAATTTTTTCTAAATTTTTCCTTTAAGGGTTTTTGAATCTAAAGGTGTAAAATGATTTCTAGAGTGCTATATATATAGTGTGGGTCGTTTGGAAATTTTCTTCAAATTTTTTAAACTTAATTTTTTTTCATAATTTTCCAAGAGATGTCCATTTCTTGTAAGTTTTACTTTTGACTCATCATGCTAGCTTATTATGAGGATGTTACGCCACTTTTCTGAAATTTCCATGCAATTTGGATAGGTTTTGCTAGATTTTTTATTTAGTTATAAGTATTATATGTATATTATGCTATTATTTTGTATATTTGTTAATATACATGTATATATCCTACATATGTAACATGTGTAATGTGTAATTGTACTCATATAATTATGTTTCTGGCATATCTTTTATTTTTAAGATATATTTCTTACTTATTTTTGTGAGTTTATCACATATTATATATAATTATGTAATTTCGTATTAATTTATGGATATAATAATTATATATATTGAGTATACTCATAAAAATATGTATATACTCATATGACTATCATCGTGATAGTCATCGTGATAGTCATAATAAAATTTGATGGATAACTCCTATGATATTATAAAGAAAATTAAGAATACGACTAAGAATATAATGAAATACAAGGTATAAAATATTAAGTTGTACCATATATAAGAAGTGGAGTAATCGATTAATTCTAATAATATAGAAGAAAGAAATAGGACTTAAATAGTATAAGAGATTTGTACAATTATCTTATTATCTTATTATTGTTTATGTTTATATATTGAGTATACTCATAAAAATACGTATAAGCAAAGTGATAGTCATCGTGAAAACTCACTTACCCATCAAATTCAATCAAAATAGTCCTTCAGGTAATCCTACGATTCCTTGACATCACCTATATAAACATAAACAATAATAAGATAATTGTACAAATCTCTTATACTATTTAAGTCCTATTTCTTTCTTCTATATTATTAGAATTAATCGATTACTCCACTTCTTATATGTGGTACAACTTAATATTTTATACCTTGTATTTCATTATATTCTTAGTCATATTCTTAATTTTCTTTATAATATCATAGGAGTTATCCTTAATTTAATTATATTAGCTTCTTATTAGTATATGTGTATGTGTGTGTGTGTGTGTATTATATAATTTTACTTATTTAAGTGGCGCATGTAATAGCTTATAAATTTTCTCCTTATTAACTTCTAATTCCTTCTTTTCTTGTAATTGATAATATTTCCAAGTTCCTCATCCTAATTATTACTTTTTCTTTATTATGTTACTTATACTAATACCATTTTACTAATTTATGATTAGTCTCATAATCATGATCCTAATAACTTTTACACATCTTTACAAATTTTACAATAAAAGTCTATGATCACTTCTTAATCTTCATTGTTAACTAATATTATCAATCAATTACTTGACAAACTTAGAACCCCTTACGATTCTTATGTTGGCTAAAACCCTTAGGAGACAAGGTCTTCCAATTATTTACTAAGTTTTAGCTAACCAACATAATAGATTTCACATCTACAAGTCACAACATGCAAGTTGTAGTTATTTGTTCAAGAAGAAAATTATGTACATAGAATTCCTATGCATGGCGCCAACTTAAGAGGAAGCTTAGGAGAAGATTTCTTTTTAAATCCTTGATCAAGTATTATGAACAACTAACTTATAGTATGATTCCTAAAGATTTACATCGTATTTTAAAAGAATACTACACCTGAGCGCATATGGACAACATATAAGTTAATATCTTTATTTCAACTTGTTATTACCTTTGTTTTTCTTCAAAGATGTGTACTTCCATGCATCTTACACCTTGTATAGTGCCAAATATACCCTACAAGTGTTGGTTGTGTTTGATTTTTAAGAAACAAAAATGGAAAAGAGAAGTAGGTCATAGGGGTTGGAGAGTGATGGCATACTTAGGAGAAGGGACTACTTTATTATTTTGAAAGTGAACGATCAATTGGATAAAAGAGTTGTATGGTAGATAACTCGACCTTATTATACAAGAATGTCCCTCCTATTGAAGTCTTCCTATACTGGACAATTTACTTGGAAAGGAAATTGAAGACTTAGATATTTACTTCAACTTAGTCAAAACGACTTTAATAGTAGCATTGACTTTTCTCCCTCCCCAATTCACTATGTGTTTTTTCACGACAATAAGGGGAAATTTTGAGAAATTTTCTTATTTTATTACTTATCCTTTTTACCTTATTTTATACCTGTTTGATAGATGTTCCACTATTATGGTTATTTACTTGTACTAATTATTAAAATGAATAGTCATTTTATTCAATTTGTACCATACATAAGGAGTGAAATTTAATTTGGAATTTATACTAATCCTAACTATATAAATTCATACTCCATTAATAATTTTAAGGTTTCCTATTCAATTCTTCTTAAGCTCATTATTTACTTAGCCAACGACTATTCGATTTCTCAAAATTTACTTAAGTTACTAAATCACTATCTAATCTAAAATTTACCTTAAGCTTGATTTTAAATTTATAGGGGATTACAATTATACTACGAAGTAGTTAAATTAGGATGAAAATTGAAAAAGGACAAAGGAAGGGCTTAGTGCTACACATAGGACTTGAATTTAAGTTTAGAGTTTTTGGTTAACTTAATATTGTATTCCTAGCTACTATGTGCCTACGTTATAACGATTACATGATTCCCTACATTTTATCTTAAAGTTTATTCTTTGCTATCAATAATTATTAAATACAAAGCCAAACATGGGATTTTAGTTTTACTTTTTAATCAATCCCAAAGAATGCTCTAACTGGGCTTGAAGAGTTTTGCACTTATAGAAATTCTAAAATTATCTCTAAAATTTATCTTAGCAATTGAATGAATCTTTAGTATCGTAAATTAATTAGTTACTCTTGTGCACCAATTACATTTTTTAATTATTATTTTATTCTTTTTATAGTAAGGGGATAACTGATTAAGATATATTTATAATAATTTCACTTATAAAGTATTTTTAGTGTTAATTATTATATTATAATTATTATTTATTATTATTTTTTAAATTTTTGTGAGAAAATAGACAATATCTTTTTCTACGAAGTCAATTGTTAACCTCCTTAAGAAGTAACAAGATATTCTTCTTTGAGAAGTTAATTAATAACCTCCTTTAAAATGTTAACTATTATACTTTTTTAAGGAAGTTGCTTATTAACTTTTTCAGGAAGTTGGTTATTAGCTTTCTTCAAAAGTTAATTAAGTGACTTCTAGAAGAAATCAATTAACTTTCTAATTAAGTCAACAAAACAACTTAACAAGGAAGTTGTCTAAGAAACTCTTAAGTTAAGTTACCTAGAGAACTTGCTTGAGAAAATAACATGGCAACTCTTAGGTGAATTATTGCAACTACTTTCTTTGGAAGTTAGATAGAGAGCTTCTAAATTAAGCTACTTATATGACTGACTTCAAAAGTCAGTAAAGGAACTTCTAGGTTCAACTAATCAAGTAACTTACATAAAAAACTAACTAGGATGCTTCTTGATTAAGTTACTAAAGTATCTTACTTGAAATGTTACTTTAGAGAACTTAGGAGTTAAGCTCCTATGGTAGCTTACTTTGGGGGTTAACTAAGGAAACCTATGGTTTAAGTTTCTAAATGGTCTTTCTTAAGAAGTTAACTTTGGAGACTTTCAAGTTAAGTTTCTAAAGCAATTTAACTGAGAAGTTATCTAGGAAACTTTCGAAATGATTAACTTACTTAATAAGCTTATTCAGAAACTTCTAAGTAAAACCACTAAAATGACTAACTTAAGAAGCTAGTTAAGAAATGTTCATATTGAGTTATTTAGGTATAGAAAAGAAAATAACTATTTATAGATAATTTTATAACTTTACAGTATATGTATAAATTTAGGATATAAAACATAATTATAGATAAGATAGCAAAAATTATTTTTTATATTCATACCTAATGCACAAGCTAAATAATTTTAAATTGATATCGTTATCTACATATATACCTAGTTTTAACCAAAATTCTTTTCAACTTCAAAGGTGTTAATGATAAGATTAAAATGATCTAAGCATTTAAAGGTTTTTTTTTCCCCTAAGTCTACACTCCACTTTTTCAAGGGCTTACAAAAGGCATACTAAGCCATCGTACCCAAAGCGTCAAGCTTATGCAAAACTTATTGCAATGGCCAATTGGTGATGATGACCACCTAATGGACTTCGACATAGGGTTTGAGCCTTCTAGTTGTGTGACTACCATGAGAACAAATTTCTCCTTTCTAGTGTATCTCTACTCTATGTTCCTTGAAAAATGTGACTTACATAGTAGACAAGTCAATAATAAATATGTAAAATTACAAATTTATTCCATCTTATAGCATATATTCATGCATGTATTTGCACATTTATTATGCATTTAGCTAAAGAAACGATCAAATACGTGTTTTTGAGTCAATCATGCATAACTAGTTAAAAGGTTCAAAATGGAGCTTAAATGGCATTAATGTACTTCTAAGTTTTCATCTCAATTAGATATCATTTTACTAGAAAATTTGACAAGATGAATTGCATCTATTTGTTTCTTGGTCTACAAATGAGAAGCAATAATTTCTTCCCATGTGCCCTACTCATGTTCAATTTTGTTGTGGGAGCACAGTATATCCATGTAACTTTGAGAGAATGAAACAGAAGTGGTAGGAGCAGTTTATTTGGATCAAAATGGTAGCCTTGAGGTTCTTCAGTAACATATTAATAAAAAAATTTGGAGGCCAATCAAGTGGCAGCGGTGACTTCATTCTGTTTGGACAATAATAGCCTCTCATTTGACATATAGGTAAAAAGAAAAATATAAAAGAACAATCAAGTGCTTACTCTCTTTCTACGGGAGTATAAATTAGGAGATATGAGTGAGCCAATTCTAGCCTATGTCTAAGCATCATAGAGATCAGCCCCTTATCAAAGCTTTATGATCTGACTACATCACATGCTTCACATGGGACCTAAAGCTAGCACAATTCAAACATAAGAGCAATGGTCTTTGTTGTTGAACTAGGCAAGCATTTGTTGGTCATGGAGTGCTTAATTAGTTTTCCTCATATAATTTATCTTAGAAGCAGAGTAGCAACTTTAACTTAACGAATTCTATAGCACCAGCTGGAGCAATCAAGAACTGCAATATGTGATAGAAGTAAAATACAGATGTTCACTTAAGATATCCATTTTGCATTTTACTAAAGCAAGCTAAGATTACTTGAACTGGAGCTTCTCAACTATTTTGGAAGAAAAGTTGGACGGAATCTAAGTAGAGGAGCTTGAATTGAAAAGAGATAGCAGGTCTTGATCTTCCAATGAGCAACCATGCACATGTTGGAAGAGAATAGTCATAGAATTGAAATGAGAACCTAACTAGCCTAGCACCGTAACTACAAGATTGAACTAATTGGCAGTGAAGGGATTCGAAGACCAAGCCTAGACAAATTAGCACATGTATGGAATGAGCTCTCAAACTACCAAAGCTAGAGCATCTAGTTGGCGCTTCACAAGTACAGCAATAGCAAGAAATGCCATAAACAAATTCAAGATAGAGTAGCTCTACAGTAAGCAATGTTTGGCTCAGCAAATGAAGAGCAAACCCACACCAGTCATTGGATTGGAAAATACTAGCAACATTTCATATGGTGACAAGTAGCTTATTTTATTTTGAGTTGAAGAAAATTAAAGTAGCCATGATATTCATATTTTTGTACTATAAGTGCAGCCCATTTGAGTTAGAGGTTTTACTCATAAAGAGAAGCCTAGCAAAATCAAACATCCACTTGCATCTAAGCAATTGCAACCGTGATGAGTAAAAAGTTAGGACCACATTTGTTATTGGAAGAAAATTCTTAAGCCATGTTGGAACAGTATGACAACAGATAGAGAAAGAGCTTCCTAATGAAGGAATGATATAAAAATGGAAGAATTTCTCATCATCTTATTTTGCCATACAACTTCAAAATAAATACAAAAGTTTTCAATTGTCACGCATATCTAATCTTCTAAGAATCTAGAGCAAGCCAATCTACTCTATATAAGATAATACCATGAAAATATAATAAATACAAAGAAATAACATACCAGTAAAATAAGGAAAATATAGGAAAAAGATAAGGAAATACATTTCCTACACTTACCTTCAAGCTAAAGAAGTTATATCTATCATTTCTAACTTACTTGAAATCTCTATGTATATCTTCCTTGCCACTTACTTAGTAAGAATATCTGCCTCTTGGTTGAGAGAGGGAATATACTACAATTTAATTCCTCTATTCTCCATTTCTAATTTTATGAAATTTCTGTCAAGTTAAACATGTTTCATGCATTCATGCTGAAATGGGTTCTTCACATTGCTTAGGGTTGATCTGCTATCACAATATAATTGTACATTTATAACTCCCACTGCTAAATCGCTCAATAATCTTTAAATCATAATCACTTCTAATATTCCCTGAACAATAGCTCTATATTCAGCCCTAGCACTATTTCTAGACACCATTGATTACTTTTGACTCTTCCAAGTCACAAGATTGCCCCAAAGCTTTGAGTAATAACCAAAAGTTGATTTGCTATCATATATATCACCACTCCAATCAACATCTACAAAGGCTTCAATGTCTTTGTTTCCTATCTTTTGAATAAGTAGACCCTTACTTAGAGTTGCCTTAAGATATCTCAAGATATAATTTACTCCATTTCAGTGATGTCTAGTAAAAGCATGCATAGCTTAGCTAACTAGACTAATAGAATAGGCAAAGTCAAGTGGAGTAAGAGAAAAGCATATTAGTATCCTAACTAACCTTTGGTACTAACCTTTATCTATTGGAGGATCTTCATTTAGTGTACAAATTTTCTAGTTTTGGGGCAAGAGAGTGCTAGCTGGTTTAAAACCCATCTTACCTCCTTCCTTTAGTAGTTCTAGCACAAATTTCCTTTTAGGTGATGAAAATACCTTACTTGCTCCTACCTACTTCTATTCCTAAAAAGAACTTTAATTCATCAAGTTCCTTAGTTTCAAATTCCTCCTTAATCTTTCTCTTCAAGTGATCAATTTCTCCTACATCATCTCATGTAATAATGATGTCATTCACATACACAATTAAAATAGATTTTAGTCTATTTGCTCCCACTTTAATAAACAACGTGTGTTTAGCTTCACTTTGTTTATATCTCAACCAAGCCAATGTATCTCTTAATTTGGTAAACCATGCCTTAGGAGACTGTTTCAACCCATAAAGTGATTTATTCAACTTACATACTTTACTTCCTAAAGTGAAACCAGGTGGCATCTTCATATAGATTTTCTCTTCTAAGTCCCCATTAAGAAATGTATTTTTTATATCTAATAGAAGTAATTGCCAATCCAAATTTACGGCAAGAGATGATGTCACTTAAATAGAATTTAATTTTGCTACCAAAGCAAATGTTTCTTCATAATTTATACCAGATCCCTATGTATAGCCCTGAGCAACTAGCCGTGCTTTCTATCTCGTAATACTCCTACATGACTTATATTTGATACTAAAAACCCATGTATTTCCAATAGTCTTATTCCCAATTGGTAAATCTACAACAACCTAAGTTTTATTTTTATGCAAAGCCCCCATTTCCTTCATAACAACCTCTCTCTATTGTAGTTTTTCTATTGCTTCCTAAATGTCTCTTGGAATTACTTACTAATCTACTTTAGCTAAACTGGCTTTATGATTAGTAGATAATCTAGAATAAGTCACATAATCAAAAATTGGATACCTAGCATATCCTTTTGAACATCCACTTCTTTCTCTCCTTAATGTGATTGGTAGATCATCTACCTTCTCTTCTTATGTTATAGTTTAGGGTTGATCCTCAATGGTAGGCTAGACCAAAGCCTCAAGGAGTTATGTTGGGTCATGCAAGGAAGATTTAGGCCATAAAAAATATACTATGAGAAGGGTCTGATTTGTCACATTCTCTAAAGCTACTAAAGGCTCTAACTTAGAAAAATTTTTAGACTATGGGTTATCTTGAGATGACTCAATACCTATATATTCTAAGCTATCTTCATCTACTGATTCCCTACCTTCTTGTTCACTAGATCTTGTTGACTCCTCCTAAACCAATGTACTAAAATATGGTTTATCTTCAAACCATACAACATCTATAGTGACAAAAACCCTTCTTGTAAGAAGATGGTAGTGCTTATATCACTTTTGAAAGGAAGAATAGTTAATGAAGACATGCTCGAGATCTCTTGAATCAAGTTTATGTTTATTAGGGATATTATTTAGGATAAATGCTATGTAACCAAAGATTCTAGGGGAGAGACGTAAACCCTAGAACTAGCTACTTAAGGTTTCAATCGGTTGAAAGATACGATCGACTCTAAATTATAAAGTATAGTTAGAAATATTAATAAAAATGATCCCGTAAGTTTGAATTTAAGAAAATAAGCAATAAAATAAAAGAATATAAAATTTTCAAATTTTAAATATATAACTTGTTATTTATCGAAAATACGTAAAATGCATTCCAATAATTAACGAATCGCTAAAGATAAATTATATGTATACTAAAAATTATAGAATGACCTAAATAATATTTAGGAATATTTATTTGCACTATATATGAATTTACATGTAGGTAGAAATACATGTAATTACTTAAAATATGCGTAATTACTTAAAATACGCGTAATGTGTTAAAATTATACTAAATAATTAAATAAAATTCATAATTAATTAAGAAAAAATAAAGAAAAATCAGAAAAAATGAGGAATGATCTAGATTTAGGTTGTGGAAGCTGGGAAAAATAAGAAAAAAATTAACCAATTAAATTAAAACAATATAAAAGGAAAATTGGAAAAAGATAAGGTAGTTGTCAAATCAATTTAAAGCATAATAATTTCCCTAATGCTCCATAAATAGCAAGAAAATTTCAGAAGCTCATTTGGTCAGTTTAGAGAGTGAGAAAAATAAAGAGAGGTGAAATTGAGAGTAAATTAGGGATTTAGAAAAAATGACAAAAAAATATGTACAATTGGGGCTTCTAAGGAGAACCCAGACCCAATGAGCAGTTAGGAGTGGACGGCCACCACCACCACATAGTGGTGGCAACAACCAGGTAAGCTGACACACCCATGGCCACCGACGGTGGCCAAAGCTACCCAAACCGATGAGTTCGATTTCTAGCCCAATTTTGTGTAATTTTGTAAAAATAGTAAATATTCTTAGAAAATTATGAATTTTATTATTCTGGAATATTTTAGTATGTATTTTTTAGGAAAAATATTATTTTGATGATAATATGTCCTGTGATATATGGTTCTTAAGAAATCATGCAAAACTGAACATGTTTTGGTTTAGAAATAAATAACCTTAGGAGTGTAGTTTTGAGCCTAAAATTTTTGTGTAGACTATTTAGATGATATAGAATAGTGCTATGAAGTTGTTTTCAAAAATTAATTTTCAAAATTTTTAGATAATTTTTAAGCCTTAAAATGAGGCATAAAATGGGTAATTTAGGGTTAATTAAGTAATTAAACAGTTAATTATTGATTTAGTGAATAATTATATGTTTTAGGATGTTGAAATTTGATGAAGTATGATACTTGTAGCATTTAGGGTGTTAGATGTAATTATTAGGCTATTTATGTAGTAAATAAGTAATAGGGAAAAGTAGTAAATTTTAAGTTAATTTTGTAAATTAGGGTAATTAGGTGTAAAATATGATTCGAGATGAATTTAGACATTTTGAAATGTTAATTGATGTTGGAAGATGGTAATTAGAGTGATAGAAATATTATATGTGTATTATGTACATAATAGGTGATAATACATTATATACAATTATTGGAAATATAATAAATAGAAGATATTAGAATAAAAATTAATATTATATAAATAATAGGGATATATAATAAATCTGATAGAAAACTTAAATTTATGTAATTATATGAAAAATGAAAAATGAAAAAATTTCTTACATTAGGAGTAAATTCGATACACTAATAAGGATTTAAGTGTACCAGGTGAAATAAAATACTAATTAGGGGTAATGATGGTATTTAGGATATCTAGAAGTAATGTAATTAATTTTACATTATGAGTTGACACGAGTTTCTAGGGTTCAAATATAAAATAATACTTAGAAATCGAACTAGAATCTAATTTAGAAATCGAACTAGAATCTAATTTAGAAATCATTGCGGAAACTGAACCCGAACCTAACCCCAAACTTAGAATAATTGTAAAAGATTTAAGAACCTAGATAACTGGATATATTAAACCCTAAACAAAACATAGCAATAAGCGTTATATGATAAAACCAACTTATAATAGTTATATAAAAAACTGAAACCACGTTTGTGTTATAGGGATAATTGGCGATGGCCTGAGCGAGCCGAACCTCAAGTAAGTGAGCAAAGAGTTGAGGTAAGTTAGGATTAATATGTTGCTGTATTTTGGAGGTTTGAGATTATACTTGGTTGTACTTGTTAGATAGTTGGTTATGTGCATGTACTTGATTATGAGTGATGCTATGATTCTGTTTGTTGTTCTGGCTTGTATTGTATGATTTATATGAATTGTATAAAATGATTGATCACACTAAACTAGACCTAATCAAATATACGACCTGTAATCATAATCAAACTTACATGGCAACCCATTAGGGGTAACCTAGGATTCTCCGGCCAAATACCAAGCTCTTCGAAAGAGATAGCACTAGATAACATAATAGTCCTTTCTTCATCCTTAGTCGAACTAAGTGGCAGGAAAGGAGGTCGTGGCAAGGGTGAAGTCAATGGTTCGAAGGTAGTCATGGGAGGAGTGATGTCTCCATTACACAAGCTTGGGTTTGGTTGTGAGCTATTGCATTAACAGTAACTCCTCAACCCGGATTAAAGCAGGCGCAATATCTCTAATCTTACGATGGGCCCATCAACGTTGTGCGATGGTATTTGCTTAAACATACATTGCACCAAATGATTTGGTTGATAACCTTGTTTGTGTTTATGGTATAGTTTTAAGTCCTCCATCCTGACTTACTGAGCTGCAGTTGCTCACATCCCTATAGACATCGTTACAGGTGCTGGCTAAGAAGTGGCTTACAACTACTCTGAAGCTAGCAATTGCTGGATTCTAGGGAGCGAGGAAGAAAATTTGAAGAACAGACATATATTTTTAAGATCCAAGTTTTTATCTTAGAATTTTTCATTTCTGAATAATGTATTAACTAAGAAATATATTACGATAAAACGTTGTAAATGTTAATTATAATAACTGAATTCTAGTGTATATATATATTTTCTCACTTTAGGTAAATGACTTATTTAAATTACGAACCGTTTACTTCAAAGCAGATTAGTCATGGACGCCTTGTGTAGATCAGGTTTACGATAGCGGTTATAAGGCCAACTTCTATCTTAGAATGATTTATACGGCGAGACTGTTATGACTTTGTTGCTTCGGGGCGTAATAAGAGAGAGTTGAGAAGTAAACTTTAAGATGACAATCCATAAAGACACTTAAAGGTGTCCAAAAGTTCAAAACTTTAGATGGAGCTCTATTTGCTAGATAAGTGGCAATTAACAACATATCTCCCCAAAGATAGTTTGGAAGAGAATATTCAAACGTCATGGACCTAACAATTTCAAGAAGATGCCTATTCTTGCGTTCAACTACCCCATTTTGTTACAAAGTATAAGCACATGAACTTTGGTAAATTATCCCACATTCTTATATGATTTGAACTCATTAGGGAAATACTCTTTCCCATTATCAGTTTGGAGTATCTGACTAGTTTCTTGAAACATGTTAGAGATAAATTTGTAAATTTTTTTGAATACTTGGCAAATTTGTAACTTTTCCTTAAGAAGAAACACCCAACAAATATAAGAATAATCATTAATGAATGCTGCAAACCATTTGTGACCAGTATATGTTAAGACATAAGACGACCCCTAAATATCACTAAGAATTAAGTAAAAAGGGCTAGATAAGTTAGATGTAATAAGAATTCTTTGAGTGTTTTTCCAAGATGTAAGATTCACAATGGAAATCATTAATTCTTTTACTCTTAAATAAATCGAGATACAAGTGACTCAAATACATAAAATTCGAATGTATAAGGCATTCATTCCATAGTAATAAATTTGACTCACTTAGGGTTAACATAAGAAACCTAAACACTAACCTATTCTTGACTCTAGAATTTGTTCTCGAGATATAGTAGAGGTTATGACTTCCTTTAGCATCACTAATCATCCTCCTTGAAGACAAGTCTTACAAAACACAATTAGAAGAGAGAATCACTCAATAATTCAAATCTCCGATCAATTTACTGATAGATAACAAATTGCATTGAAGCTCAGGAACAAAGAGAGTATCGATTAGCATTAAATTTTCCAAGTTCACTATACTTCTCCATTTAGTTGTCACACATTCACCATTAGCTGTTGATATTTTTTTCAAAATTCTCATAAAGGCTAATTGACTTAAACAATTGGGTAGTGTTGCACATGTGGTTAGAGGATTCACTATCAATAATCTAACAATTATGTCTAGCATTTGAGGGTATAGTAATAAAGCTACCTTTTTTTTTTGCAATGTCAACCAAAGAAATTTCACTTTCCATTCATCGGTGTAAACACCCCATTTTTACTGTCCTCATATCTACTCTTAGTTTAGAAATCCCTATTCTTTAGAAAAGGTAAAAAATATGAAAAATTAAAAAAATTGGATAAAATGAAAAATACGAAAAGATTGAAAAGAATGAAAAATATCAAAAAAATTGAAAAATTAAAAGAAAAAAAAAAGGAGAGAATTGAAAAATAAAAAAAAAATAAGAAAACCCAAAAATAAAAAAAAAATCAATAAATTAAAAAATCACAAGAAAGTATTATGTGATGGTCAATTTAGATTGGTTTAGGATAGAAATAATTTTTTAAGGTCCAAAACGATTTTTAGAGTTATATAAACACACACAATTTGACCAAATTAAAAATCAATTTTTCTAGCTTAGTTTAGATTGAACATTTTGAAATATTTTGAAAGTACATTTTTTAAGTAAAACATGTTCTCTAACTACACCTTAATCGAACTTAAAATGGGCATTTTATGACCATTTAAAATTTTGATTAAAAGTTTAATGCAAGTAAAAATGGTTGCCTAATTTAGTTAAATTGGATAGACTTTTTTCAACACTTGAACATATCTTTATTAGACTTTGCATTTTCTTCAAGAATGTAGTGAGATTTTTGGGAAGTCAAATAATTAATCGGGATCTTGTTTCGATTGTCTTGAAAAAAAAAAAAAAATGGAAATGGGGGACAAAAGGAATCAACAACTTAGTGCAAGGAAAAGGAAATATAGAAAAGGAAAAGGAAAGAAAGATAAAGGAAAGAAAAGAAAGAAAGAAGGGGAAAAAAGAAAAGACAAAAGTGATACATAACAACCTAATAAATTGTCATATGTCGACTCTAGTACGTGCCATGTGGCATACATTTAAAGGTGCCACGTGGCACCAATATCTAGTCACAATGTGGCAATAACATGTTGCTATGTAACAGAGGATCAAGCTCCATGTGGACCAACCACATGGCGACACATGATGGCTTAATTGACTAAGTGAACTATTCATTCCCTCTTCTCCTCTCCTAATTCTTGATTCGTAGAAGGTTTAAAGCTTTGTTTTCCTTAAAAAAAAAAAAAAGAGGTAAGTATACCCAGCTACTTTTTACCAAATTTCGACACTTTTTTTTTTGCCATAAAAAATTCTAGTAAAGTAGGACATGAAAAGATCACGAAAGTACTAATTAGATAAATCCAAATTTCAAAATTTTATTGAGGGAAATTGGATAAATAAAAATATAAAATCGAGTAATATGATTATGTGTATATTTTGCACCCAATTTTAATTTTGAAAATAGGAGCATATTGTTGCTATTATAGTAAAGGAAACTTCTAAAAAAATGTGCAAAGACATCTCCTATAATAGCAAGTTACACTTCTATGAATAAAAGATGCAATTTTTCTTTAAAATGAACATTTCTTGGTTACTAATCAAGTTCTTACACTATAAATAGAGGTCTTCTCTTCTTATCCCAATACACATAAAGCATTGATAAGGTGTCAAATGGAGGAATTCCACTCTTTCTATCTCTCTTTGATTCCTCTCACTATAGAGTAAATTGAAGAGAGCTAAAATATGGGAAAATTCCTCATTTATCCTAGAACAAAGTCTAATACATGATTTTATCTAACAAAACTTTGATTCATTTTAATTTGAGTTGAAATCAACATAGGTGTTCTAGAGTTCATGTGCATAGTTTAGCTTTTTTTGTTATTATTAAATTAGAACACTTACATTTTGTTTTTAGTGAAATTGACTTAAGACTTTCGATGATTAAGGAGTCAAGAGCTAGAAGTTGCCAACCCTGCTTCAAGAACTAGTTTAGATCAACCCAAACCACTGCATAGGAAAGTCCCCTTTCTTCTTCTTCTTTTAGTTTTATTTTAATACAAAAAATATAATTATAAAAAAATAACAAAAAAATGAAAAGATGATAAAATGCATGTTAACTTATTAATGTATGCATGATTTGATAATTTAATGGCATGTTAATTAATTAACTAGTGTGTTGGCATGTTGATTTGCATGGTTAATATAGGTTTGCATGATTAAGTAATGTTGGCATGTAATGTGTCTTGAGAATAATATTCATTGCATGATTTGATAATTGAATAATTCACATGATTCAATATATGCATGTTTGAATAAAATGTTTGGTATGCTTATGTCTTATATTAACAATTTGTGATCTGCATAGATATCTTGTTTATTATTTCAATGAATAATGTAGGACTAGCCTATTATAGTTTGCACGAATAATAAATTGTTAATTTGTTTAGTTGGCAAAATTATTTTTAATATGTTACTTGAGTTACATATCATTAGTTAATTTTCATAATAAAAATAAATTTTAGGCCTAAGTTTAGATTTAAATCTAACAGAGGCTGATATAGTCCATATATGCGATTTGATTGCATATATGGACAAGACATAGGCCAACGGTTTATTGGTACTATACTTTAACTTACATTGGGTTAGGCTTGAAGATCTTAGGTTCAAATCTCATAACAAGCATAAGGTACCTTTTATTTTTCACCACGAGTTGACATGGCACCAATGGTGCCACGTCATCCTTATTATCCACGTGTCAAGCTACTTAGCATAACACATGTCATATACACCATCGAGCTTGTTTTTTTTTTTCCTCCTGGTTTTTATAAGTTAGTTTTCTTTAAACTAATCAATATTAAACCTTACTCATTTAATATTGACCCTCGACTAGAGTTTAAGGAAAACCGATTCTTTTAAAATGTCTTTAGAGTCGCCACCTGACTGGAGTTAGGAAAAAGAGTTAAGTTATAATCAATTAGTTACTAGTCCAACAACAAAACTAATTTTATAAAAACGATCTTAAAACTAAAGATCTGGAACCATAGGTTAGGATTTTTAAACCTTTACGAGTAATATTAACTTTCTGATTTTAATATTAATCTTAAAATCACTATTTAATTCTATAAAACAAAACTTAATTATTTACTCATATCAAATAACTTGAGAAATTTAAACTGAAAAGGGAAAATAGGTTTTTTTATTTCTTACCATCGTTCCGTAGATGTCTATGTACTTACTATTCGAATTAGACGTACGTAATTTTTTTTGCAAAACTTTAGTACGTTGGGTTCGTCTTAATTTTAAAAAAACTCGGGTTTATGTTTTTACCTAATTCCACTTATTTAAAGAAAATTTTCTAAGGGTCTTAAATTAGTTTTATTTTTTTGGAAATTCTAAAATGTCCTAATTTGGAAAGGGTTGATTTATTTTTGTTTAATTTTTGGAAATTTTATTTTCCTAAGTGATAAGATGATTTTTTTTATTCACTAACCTATTTATTTAGTTTTATTTTTATTATTTTTTTATATTATCTTTTTTTTTGTTTTATCTCTTTCAACTAAAAAAAAAACTATTCTTTTTCTTTTTTCTTTTTTTCTTTTTTCCCTTTTTTTTTTTTACATTTACATTCAAAATGAAATAAATAAATAAAATAAAAGAGAGAAAAAAAATACAAGAACGAAAAATGAATAAAAGAAAATAAGTGGACATAGCTAGATCGAACACTTAAGTTGGAGTAGTTAAGCGCAAGTTGCAATTCAAACTTCAAATCCAAGTTAGGCTCCAATGTCTTCAATGGCAACAACTCGGAGGAGGTCATTCCAAGTGATCCAAAGACCAGAACAAACAGGGAAAGGCTTGACACCGCAGCTTGGGGCGGCGTTTAGGTGGTGTTTTGATGTGGTGGTCGGCAGTGGTGGAGCTACGATCGTGGTGTTAGCTGTTGGGTTCAAGAGAGGTGTTGGGTCAAGGGTTTAGGGTAGCGAGGATTCCGGCTGTGGGGTTGGTTTAGGCTTAGGGCGGTAGTTTTGGGTGGTTCACGAATTGGGTAACTACGGTGGTTAAGGTTTGATGGTGGGTACTTGGCTGCGTGGCTAGGTGTTATAGCTAAGAGCGAGAGTGGTTAGGTCTGGTTGCTCATGTTATGGGGCAGCTAGCTAAGGGTTTTAGTGAGGAATGAGAGAGAGAGTCTAGAGAGAAAGAGAATGCTACGACTAATGAGAGAGAGAGAGATTTTGAGTGAAAAGGAGTTTGAGAGTGAAAGTTTCGATGCCTGTATGTGGACGTAGAAGCTATATATATAGCCTCTTAAGCTTGCATTAGCTTGGAAAGCTCGTTAATGGCCGAAATTTGCCATTAATGCTTTAGGTTGAAAATTGACTTTTTGCGATTTTCTAAGCTTGATTTGGGTAAGTGAATAGATGAATGAAGATGGGATCTTAGTCAAAAATGAATGTAGGCCATGCTTAGTTTGCAATTTCGCCATTGATTTGGTGAAATTGCAACAAAAAGGGGTTAAAAAATTATGTTAAAACTAGCTAACTGATAAGGAAAGCACAAAAGACCTAGGGAAAATGAGGGAAATCAGGGGAAAGAGAAAGGAAAGAAAAGGAAAATGCAGCTGTAGCGCCACTGTGGTACTACGTCAGCCGTACCATCTAGTCCTAAGTACCACGTATCCAATAGTGACACGCGACTGCCCATGTGGCGCTACGTCAGTGCCTGCTAATCTGAGGCTACCACGTGTCAAGACACATGACACAATGAAACCCTGACACGTGACAATATCTGATGTGGTTGTGTGTCATCTAAAAAAATAAAAAGGCTTTCCATGTCTCTGCTAAGATTCGAATCCTTGACCTTCACGATATGTCCATATGCTTATTTATTAGATTGTTGGCCAGTGCCTTGTCCAAATTGCACATATAGATAAGGTTTACTTGGGCTAGATTCAAATCTAAGCCCAAGTCTAATAGTCCTCTCATTGAATTTATTTAAATTAAGAAATTCATTCTATTAAACTACTTAATTTTTTTTTATAGTCCAAATTCCTTTTTTTTTTTTTTGTGACTTTTCAATTTTTCTAAATTTTTCCATTTTTTCTAAATTTCTCATTTTTTGTGCTTTTTCCCATTTTCCTATTTTTTTTTTTTATATTTTTCCTATATTTCTTTTTTTTTTTGTGTTTTTTCCTATTTTTTCTATTTTTTTTTTGTATTTGTCTAAACTTTTTTTTTCTTTCTAAATTTCTTATTTTTAAAATTTTCTATTTTTTTATTTTTCCTAATTGAGGACCCCTTATCTTATAAAATAAAATAAATGGGACAAAAATTAGGTATTTATAGTTACCTATCTTTGTGGTGAAGTTCGAAAAAAACTTTACCACAAAGACAAAAAAGACACTATTTTTGCTTCGGGGATGACTTTATAATAACTAACTAGCTATCTTAGACTCGTTCTACTGGGATTTTGGTGATGAAATGAAGCTTGGTTGTGCCTTTCTAGGCTCATTAACCTAAGTAGGAATGTTTTTAGGGAACTAACAATCCTAAAATTGAATCAATCTAAAGAACCTAGTTGTACTTTTCTAGGCTTACTAACTTAAGCGAGAGCGTCTCTTGGAGACTGGCAACCTTAAGTTGGGATTGATTTGAAGAACTTGGTCATGCCTTTTTAGGCTTAATGACCTACGTAAAAGCGTCTCTCAGGGATTAGTAACTCTACACTAGGATTGATTTGAAGAACCTGGTCGTGCCTCTCTAAGCTCACTAACCTAAGCGAAAGCGTCTTTCGGGGACTAGCAATCCTAAACCGAGATCAATTTAGAAAACCTAATCATGCCTATTTAGGCTCACTAACTTAGGCAGGTTTATAAAGAGTGACAGGAAATTGAGATAGTATTCTGAAAGCATGTGATCCAAGGGTTTCAACTTGGGTCAGGATAGCACTCCTAAAGTACAATCTTAGAGTTTAGCTTAGGATAGCGCTTCGAAAGCATGTGATCCAAGAGTTTCAAGGTCAAGATAGCACTCTAAAAGCATACAATTTGAAAGTTTGGCATAGGATAGTGCTCTAAGAGCATGCGATCCGAGAGTTTCAAAGATAAGATAGCACTTTAGGAACATACGATCTGATGGTTTTAAGGTCAAGATGGTGCTTTGAGAGCATGCGATCTGACGATTTCAAAGTCAGGATAGTGCTCCGAGAGCATGCGATCTGACAATTTTAAGGTCAAGATGGTGCTCTGAGAGCATGTGATCCAACGATTTCAAAGTTAGGATAATGCTCTGAGAGTACGCAATTTGATGATTTCAAGGTCAAGATGGCACTCTAAGAGCATGTGATCTAAGGATTTCAAGGTCGAGATGGCGCTTTGAGAGCATGTAATCCAACAATTTCAAAGTCAAGATAGTGCTCCGAGAGCATGCGATCTGATGGTTTTAAGGTCTAGATGGCACTTCGAGAGCATGCAATCCGATGATTTTACTACATGGATAGTGTTTCAAAGAGCAAAAGATCCATGGGGACCAAAGAAAAAGGAATTTATGTAAAAAAAGCTTGAAAAAGACAGATTTGTTGATCGACAATTATGAAAGATGAAGTAAACACTAAGGATAAAGTCCCCAGATAGAAAGAGAAGTAGGTGACATCAACCATGAGGGCAATCATGTTAAATAGGATCATTTTGGCCTTTAAGGCTATCTTGAGAGCGATTTTTATGCAGGTATAGATCCCTAAACTTTAGATGACAGGAAGTGAACTCATTTGAAAACAATTGTTGCCGAGGTAAAAAGCTTATTGCTAAGGTTAACTCTGGAGAAGATGTCTTTCAAAAGAAATGAGGATTCTTGTCCAAAGGACTAAAATGAGAGGGAATTGAATTTGTTCCAGTTTTTCGACTTGCTAATAGGTTTAGATTCTCCCAGTAGTGTATAGGCCTTTCAATGACATAACAACTTGATCTTTCAAGTCGCCTTGGTCTAAGAGAACCTTTTCTTTCCTTTAAAGGTAAATAACTTTCCATGACTTCTTCAAATTTCTTCTTATCAAGGGATATCTCATTAAAGTTAGGTTTAGTCTAAATGGACTTCCTCAAACTCCTAGCTTAAACTCCTCTCTTTTGACTTCGATTCCAAAAATTATGGTGTACCTTGTAAGTAATACACTTTTAATCAATCCGTTAGGTCTTTTTCGGATTGTAATGTAATAAAGGCTTTTGGGCCTCAATTTCAAAATGGATATTACTGAAATGACTTTTTATGAAAGAATTACTCTTTAACCCGAGTTCATAAGTCAAGGACCTTATGGGTAAAACCAAAATTATACTTACCCTAGTTTTAAATGTAACTTTTACTAAGGATAAGTTATCTCCTTTAATTAGAAGGGCCTTTAAGGAAGGGTGGGATTGTAGGTGGGCCATGAGTTATGTGTCAATTGTAATTTGTTTAGGGATCATAATTTTTTAGGGGGAAACTTTGGTATCTACCTCGGCTCCTTTTAAACTTAATTGCTTTGACTGTGTTTTTAGGGCCTTTATTTGAAATGTTGGTCTTAATTCAGGAATGTGTTTCTGTGCCCCATATCCCTTTGGACTTTAAAGCTTTAGACTTGATCACCTTATGTAGCAATTTTCCATTTTTCATTTCAAATTTTCTCATTTTTCTCTTTTTTCCTTTTTCATTTAAGGCAAAAAATGATTATTTCGTCTTTTAGCTTGCAGCTCAAAGCTTATGTGGTTTATGTTTAGCATTTAGAATGGATACCTTTTGTTCATCTTAAAGGAAATTAGTTATCAATGGTAACAATTACTTTTGAATTGATGCGACTAAAGCAAGCACAAATTAGTTTTAACTTTTTCTTCTAATAGATGCTCCTGACCTCCTTTTTTCCCTATTGCAAGGATGGTTCTTGACATGGTTTAATTTTTGAAAATACCTTAATAAAAGGTCCAACAAGGTTGACAAAGGATCTTATATTTGGGGCATTAAAAAGATTACCTAACTTCATGTTGATTTAGGTATTAAATACAAGATGGACTTCCTTTAAGGAACGAGTCCAATATCCTCATAATGATGGCACTTGACTCTTAAAGTGTCTCAAGGTTGGTGTTTGGAATTCATCTTGCCTTTCTTCATTATAAACCTTTTAATTAATAAGATATCTTAAAATAGGAGAAATGCAAACAAAGCACTTTATTTGAATCACTTGTCTTTCACAAACATTATGAAATCTGACCCTATCCTTAAATTGAGTCCAATTAGATTGCCCTTGCATCAATTAGGTCTTGAACTCTGTTCTTCAATTCCCAGTAGTTGTCAATAGAATGCCCCTGCTGACCAATATGATATTCACATTATGTATTTAGGTTGTATTTCTTCAGCTTGTATCTTGGCATTAGGGCTTTTTGTTGCAATAAACCATCGTTTTTTAGTTGGTCAAAGACTAGAGATAATGAGGTAGGGATCTGAGTGAACCTTTTTCTCGGCATTTTCGGGCCTTTCTTGCTTGTTGTAGTATTTATATATGCTCCTGAATCTGGTGGTGTTAGTCTTTTTCCAGTCAACCTCTCTGTTCTTATGGCTTCTTCAATTTGGTTCTTGGCAAGTACAATGTCTATAAAGTTAGCCATCATATTATCCAATAAGTGTCCATAATATGGTTCCTTCAATGAGTTAATAAAAACAGATATTAATTCTTTTTCAGGGAGAGGAGGAATGATTCTGGCTACCATGCCCCTCTATCTTTAGGTGTATTCCTTAAATGACTCATTTTTTTTTCTTTCTCATTGTGCACAAGCCCCAAATCGAAGGAGCTATCTCAATGTTGGACTTGTATTGCTCATAAAATGATCGAGCCAATTTCTTCTAAGTATTGATCTGGCTAAGATCGAGCTGGGCATACCAGGTTAATGCAGGCCTTGTCAAACTATCTTAGAAAGTTTGTACATTGAGTTGATTATTTTGAATATATCTGCCCATCTTATTGACGTATAATCTAGCGTATGGCTTTGAGCATCTGGTCCCATCGTACTTTTCAAACTCTAGTATTTTGAATTTTTCTAGGTAAGCCTTAACATCAAATGTAGAAAGGTTAGTGATCCTAACCTACTCGAATCCATCATAGTCTTCGATCATCCTCATTTTCTCAGTGATTTGCTGGGTCAACTTCTTTTCCAATTCTTTTAAACTGTCTTAGTTAGTTCCAGAGTTAATCGGCTTTTTATTTATTGGGAATGAATATGTGTTAGGCTCAAAAGTTAAGTTAACTTTTGGATAGACCCTTTTGATTCAAAAGAATCAAAAGTTGGATTAGCCTTTCAATAGTTCTCTTTCGCTTCTAAGGGTAAGGCTTCTGTATTCTTTCCACAGCGGGTCCTAGAGTGCTCTTCATTTGGTGCGGCTCTAAGTAAAGCAATAATGTCAACAAGGAAACTCAACTAATCTGCGATCATTTCCACAATTTGCTCCAATGAACGAAACCATACTTCAACAGGGTTGGTGCCATCAAGTTTGTTGTTATTTCCACTGTTAGCCATTACTCCAAAGAAGAATCCTCACCTGTTTAGCAAGTTCTTCATTTTAATTTCTTTTTTTTTTTTTTTGGAAAGAATGCTCTTCTTTTCAAGAAAGAGGAAAGGAAAAAAAAAAAAAAGGAGTATGAAGATAAGACTTATTTATAAGTTGTGAGAAAAGAGTGGAAAAACATTTTTAATGGATTAAGAGCCTAAAAATAGATCCTAAGGATGTATAGGAGAAAAGATTGGAAAGAGTTAGAGTAGAAGGTACGGAAAAAAGACTTATTAAGAAAACAAATATTTAGAAACTTAAAGACACAACTCTCATGATGTTATTCAAACAGAAACTAATGAATCTTTATAAGAAAAATGAGGATATGTAGATACAGAGAGGGGAGCTAGCAAACTGACTATGGTAGCAAAAAAAAAAAAAAAAGATTTTTATTGCATTTTTGAAGTTTCCCTTACATTATTCAAAAATTTATTACAAATAACCCCTAAAGTCTAAATCCTCTTTTTCTCGTGATGTTTTGGCTTGTCTTCAATCTTATTTCTTTTCTTTAGCTCAATTGCCTTAATCTATCTACCAACTTAGGAGACATCTTTAGTGTGGAACTTCCGAAAAGCTTCGACCCAGTAATAGGTAGCAATATATTTAGGGAGTTTAATGACAACAACAAATACATCAATGGGATTCATCTTCTGGATGCTTTGTCTATGAAGGAAATCAAGTTTATGACTCTATAAGTAAAGCCATATTAGTCTTTAATTCTCCATTCTTTTCTTCTTGTAGGCAATTGAGCAATCTAGCCTATACTGCTAAAAGCATTAGGATGTAAGATTTCCCTTCTAAAAATTGGGCTACTAGCTCTACAATCTTATGATGTATGTGAAATATCGCATTAAGAAATAAAATAGTTCTAAACACTGCTAAGATATAGGCGTTGATCCTATATTACTACCAATCTTCAAAGCTACCACAAAAGAGTTTCTAGTTATAGTTGGACGGGGTCACAAACCAAGTAAAAAGATCATTTACCTTAATGATTCTCTTATGGGGGATCTGCCTATATTCTACATATTTTAGATTCATAGAGGCCCAAGAGCTTTTTGAAAATCTTTGTAGGGTTAGCCGTGATATTTAGGATATATTTTCTGTTTCTAACAAAGGGGGCTCCTAATTAATAGGAGTATTCTTCAACGATTGAGCTCAGTCGGCATAGGCCAAAACAAAAAGATTGACTGTAAGGATCCCAAAAGTAGACTAAAGCTTGTACTATGGTGATATTGGTCTAGACTTTGAGCAATGAGAGGACGTACTTAATCTTGTCTTTAATGAATTTTGTTGGTTTGGATTGAAATATTGAAACCATCTTTCAAGTATCCCTTTAGGCTTCAGAGGCTCATTGATATGGACTTCTTAAAAAAAGGCCTGTATAATGGAGGACCTAACCATTTTCTACAAAAAAGATGAAAATTACATCAAAACTATCTTATTTATACAAGGATTACATCGATACTAAAGATAAGAAAGAAAACATTTACAGGGAAAAGATTAGGAAACTTCACAGATTCTTTTTTTTTTTTTTTTAAGTCTTGCCACATCGTATCAATTTTTTGATTTTGGGAAAAGGGTTCATGAATGCAATTAGAGTAGGTTCTAAAAAGGTCCTTAAGTTTTGTGACCTCACTTGTAAAAGTAAACTTTCATGGGTCACATCGAGCTTAAGTGAGGTAGCCTAATCAACCCTGAGTAATGGTTACACCACAATACCTGAAGCCTGCTCAATGACTCCCCTCTTAGGGTCCTAAGACGGCCTAGGTTTAACCGTATCTATCCTGTATCTTTGATGCAACAAATGACCCCCCATATCCCAATGCATGTAGTATGCAAAATAAATATGATAATAGTACACACATGAGGTTAATAATAGATAAACAAAAGTCGAGAGTGAATCCTAGGAAAAAATACATGGAAAGAAGCTTTGGGTTTGTCATTTTTTCTTCTTCTCTTTTATAACAATGCCGCTTTGTTAGCTATTTGTTAACCCCGAAAAATGTATGCAAGAAGGGTGGGTTCTAGAGATCCTTAAACTATGTGACCTTATGCGTTTCTAAAAAACGGTTTCTTAGTCACATTGAAGTTTAAGTAGGGTAACCTAATCGGCCCTGAATGGTGGTTGCCCTACTACGCTCGAAACTTACACAATGGCTCTACGTCCTAAGGTCCTAAGATGGCCTAGGTTCGACTATATCTATCATGTATTCATGGTATAATAAATCCCCCCTACAAATAAAACTAAACTTACAAAGATGTGTAAGCCCTATAATCAGCCACTCGAGGTTCCGATCGACTAAAAGATCTGATCAAGCCTAAATTATAAAGTAAAACTAGAAATATTAGTAAAAATGATCCCGTAAGTTTGAATTTAGGAAAATAAGTAATAAAATAAAAGAACATAAAATTTCCAAATTTTAAGTATATTACTCGTTATTTATTGGAAATGTGTAAAATGCATTTCGATAACTAATAAATCATTAGAAATAAATTATATGTATACTAAAAATCATAGAATGACCTAAATAATATTTGGGAATATTTATTTGTATTATATATGAATTTACATTTAGGTAGAGATATGTATAATTACTTAAAATACGCGAAATGTACTAAAATAATGCTAAATAATTAAAAAAATTCATAATTAATTAAGGAAAAATAAAGAAAAATCAGAAAAGATAAGGAATGATCTAGATTTGGGTCATGGTAGATGTAAAAAAGAAGAAAAAATTTAGCTAATCAAATTAGAATAACAAAAAAGGCAAATTAAAAGAAGATAAGGTAATTTTCTAATCAAATTAACGCACAATAATTCCCTTAGACCTCTATAAATATCCTAAATTTTTCAAAAGCTCATTTTGGATGTTTAGAATTGTAGAAAATTAGAAAGAGGTGAAATTGGGAGGAAATTAGGGTTTTACAAAAAATTACAAAAAAATTGTGCAGTTGGGGCTTCTAAGGAGAACCTAGACTCGACGAGCAGCTGAGAGTGGACGACGACCACCACCACATGGTGGTGGTAGCACCCAAATGGGCTGACATACCCATGGCTACCGATGGTAGCCAGAGCCACTAGTTCTAGTGAGTTTCGATTTATACCCGATTTTTCTTAAATTATTTAAAATATCAAAATTAGTTAGAAAATTATGAAACTTGTTATTCTAGAATATTTTTGTATTTATTTTTTATGAAAAATATTATTTTGATGAAAATATGTCCTGTGATATATGTTCCTAAAGAAATTGAACAAAACCAAACATGTTTAGAATTAGAAATAAATAGGCTTAGGAGTGTAGTTTTGGACTCAAAATTTTTGTGTAGACTACTTAGGTGATATAGAACAATACCACAAAGCGCTTTTTCAAAAATGAAATTTCAAAAATTTTAGATAATTTTTAGGCCTTAAAATGAGGCATAAAATGGGTTAATTAGGTAATTAAATAAATAATTACTTATTTAGTACATAATTATATGTTTTAGGGCATTGAAATCTGATGAAGTATGATACTTGTGGCATTTAGGGTGTTAGATGTAATTATTAGGGTATTTATGTAGTAAATAAGTAATAGGAAAAAATAGTAAATTTTAAGTTAATTTTGTAAATTAGGGTAATTAGGTGTAAAATATGATTCGAGATGAATTTAGACATTTTGAAATGTTAATTGATGTTGGAAGATGGTAATTAGAGTGATAGAAATATTATATGTGTATTATGTACATAATAGGTGATAATACATGATATACAATTATTGAAAATATAATAAATAAAAGATATTAGAATAAAAATTGATATTATATAAATAATAGGAATATATAATAAATCTGATAGAAAACTTAAATTTATGTAATTATATGAAAAATGTAAAAATTTCTCACATTAGGAGTAAATTCGATACATTAATAAGGATTTTAGTGTACCGAGTGGAATAAAATACTGATTAAGACTAATTATAGTATTTAGTATACCCAAAAATAATGTGATTAATTTCACATTGTGGGTTGAAACAAGTTTTTAGGATTCATGTATAAAACTGTATTTAGAAATTGAACCAAAACCTAATTTAGAAATCGAACCAAAACCTAATTTAGAAATCGATGCGGAAACTGAACCAAAACCTAGCCCTAAACCTAGAATGATTATAAAAGATTTGAGAACCTAAATAATTAGACATATTAAACCCTAAACCAAAGATAACAATAAGTGTTATAAGATAAAACAAACCTATAACAATTATATGAAAACTGAGACAACATTGGTATTATAGAGATCATTAGCGATAGACTAAACGAGCCCCACCTCGAGCGAGCGAGCGAGCAAGGAGTGGAGGTAAGTTTAGATTAATACGTTGTTGTATTTTGAAGGCTTGAGATTATATTTGGTTGTACTTGTTAGATAGTTGGCTGTGTGCATGTGCTTAACTATGAGTAATGCTATGATTTTGTTGTTATTCTAGCTTGTATTATATGAAATGATTGATTACCCTAAACCAGGCTTAACAAATATATGACTTGTAACCATAAATTAGACATGCATAGCAACCCAATAGGGGAAATCTAGGATTCTCCAGCTAAATACAGACCCTTCGAAAGGGATAGCACTAGATAGCATAATTGGTCCCTTCTTTACCTTTAGTCAAACTAAGTGACAAGTGAGGAGGTTATGGTAAAGGTAAAGTCAATGGTTTGAAGGTAGTCACGGGAGGAGTGATGTCTCCATTGCACAAGCCTAGGTTTGATCGTGAGCTGCTGCATTAACGGCAACTCCTCAACCCGGATTAGAGTAGGCACAATTTCAATAATCTCAGGACGAGCCAAACAATGTCATGTGATGGCATTTGCTTGAACATGCTTTGCATCTAATAATTTGGTTGATCACCTTGTTTATGTTTATGGTATAGTTTTGAGTCTCCATCCTAACTTATTGAGTTATGATTACTCACATCCTTATAGTCGTGGTTATAAGTGGTAGCACGGAAACGGCTTAAATTTACCCTAAAACTAGTAATCGCTGGATCCTAAGGAGTAAGGAAAAATATCTGAAGATTAATTATATCTTTAAGGTCTTAGCTTTTATTTAAAATCTTTCATTTTCAATTAATATATTAATTATGAAATATAGGACAACAAAACCCTACAAATATTAATTGTAATATTTGAAATCTAGTGTATATCAATAGTTTTGTACTTTCTTAAGTAAATAACTTAGTTAATTAATGAATTGTTTACTTCAAAGACGGTTTGTCGTGGTTACCTTGTGTAAATCAGGTTTGAGATAGCGATTGTTAGGTCAATTCCTATCTTAGAATGGTTTGCACGGTGGGACTATTACGACTCTATTGCTTCGAGGCGTGAGAAGACGTTAATACAATTATGATACAATTAACAAAGAACAAATAAGTAAATAAATTGCACTAAGGATTAATTTTAATTTTGGAAGTTAAATGGCTAACCCTCTTGATGGTCCCTAGTAGAGTCGCCAAGCTATCGAGCTTATTTTTTTTCCTCCCATTTTTTATAAATTAGTTTTCTTTAAATTGATTAATATTAAACCTTACCCATTTAATACTGGCATTTGATTAAAGTTTAAAGAAAACCAATTCTTTTAAAACGTCTTTGGAATCGCCACCTGGCCGAAGTTGAGAAAAAGAGTTGAGTTATGATCAATTAAATAAATTGATTATAACTTAGCTACTGATTCACTGATAAAACCAAATTTATATAAATAATTTTAAAACTAGAGATCTGAATCTAGGGGTTTAGATTTTTAAAACCTTACGAGTACTATTAACTTTCCAATTTTAATATTAATCTTACAATCACCCTTAATTCTATGAAACAAAACTTAATTATTTACTCATATTGGAAAACTTGAGAAATATAAACCAAAAAAGGAAAATAAGTATTTCTTTTTTATTATTTCTTACCATCACCCCGTAGGTACCTACGTACTCGTTATTCAGGATCAGACGTACGTAGTTTTTTTTTTTTTTATAAAACTTTAGTAGGTTGGGTTCATTTTAATTTTAGAAAAAACTCGGGTTTACATTGTTACCTAATTCCATTTATTTAAGGAAAATTTTCTTAATCCTAAATTGGTTTGATTTTTTTGGAAATTCTAAAGCGTCCTAATTTGGAAAAGGTCGATTTATTTTTGGAAAATATATTGTCTTAGTGATAAGATGATTTTTTTTTATTCACAAGCCTATTTATTTAGTTTTATTTTTATTATTTTTTATATTATCTTATTTATTTTTTGTTTTATCTATTTGTAATAAAAAAAACTATTCTTTTTCCGTTTCTTCTTCCTTTTGTTCTTCTTTTTCTCTTCCCCCCTAGCCCCTCCCAGTCCCCCTTTTTTTTTTTTTTTTACATTTACATTCAAAATGAAATAAATAAATACAATAAAAGAGATAAAAAATACAAAAATGAAAAACAAAAAAAAAGAAGAAAATAATTGGACAAAGCTAGACTGAGCACTTAGGTTGGAGTAGTTGATCGCGGGTCGCGGGTTAAACTTCGAATTCGGGTTAAGCTCCAATGTCTTCAATGGCAATAACTTGGAGGAGGTCATTCGAAGTGATCTAACGGCTAAAACGAACAGGGAAAAGGTTTTTTATGAATTTTCGATTAGGGATAGGGTGAGTAGGCTTGACGCCACAACTTAGGGTAGCGTTTAGGTGGTGTTTAAATATGGTGGTTAGCGGCAGCAGAGCTACGATCGCGACTCTAGTTGTTGGGTTCAAGAAAGGTGTTGGGTCGAGGGTTTAGGGTGGCAAGGAGTTCGGTCGTGGGGTTGGTTTGGGCTTAGGGTGGTTCATGATTGGATAGCTACGGCGGTTAAGGTTTGACAGTGGGTGCTTGGCTACGTAGCTAGGTGTTACGACTAGGAGCGAGAGTGGTTGGGTCTGGTTGGTCGTGTTATAAGAGAGCTGGCCAGGGGGTTTAGTGAAGGATGAGAAAGAGAGAGAATGCCGTGGCTAATGAGAGAGAGAGAGAGAGAGAGAGAGAGATTTTGAGTGAAAGGGAGTTTGAGAGTAAGAGTTCTGATGCCCATGTATGGACAAGGAAGCTCTATATGTAGCCTATTAAGATTGCACTAGCTTAGAAAGCTCGTTAATGGCTAAAATCTACCATTAATGCTGTGGGTTGAAAATTGACTTTTTGCGATTTTCTAAGCTCGATTTGGGCAAGTGAATGGATGAATGAAGATAGGATCTTAGTCAGAAACGAAACTAGTCCATGCTTAGTTTGCAATTTCACCATTGATTTGGCAAAACTACAACAAAAAGGGGTTCAAAAATCATACTAAAATCGGCTGATCGAAAAGGAAAGCATAGAAGACCTAGGGAAAATGAGGGAAATCAGGGGAAAGAGAAAGGAAAATGTTAACGTTGCGCCACGTTAGCCGTGCCGTCCAATCCTAGTATGCCACCTGTCCAATAGTAATATACAGTAGCCCACATAGCGCCATGTCAGCATCGGCCAATCCGAGGCTACCGTGTGTCAGGACACATAACACAGTGAAATCCTGACACGTGGCAGTATATGAAGTGGCAATGTGTCATCTGAAAAAATAAAAAGGCTTTTCATACCTTTGCCAAGATTTGAACCCCTAACCTCTAAGATATACCCAATGCTATGTCCATGTGGTTATCTATTAGGTCGTTGGCCTGTACCTTATCTAATTGCACATATGGATCAGGTCTGCCTAGGCTAGATTCAAATCTAAACCCAAGTCCAACGGTCCTCTCTTTAAATTTATTTAAATTAAGAAATCCATTATATTAAACTACTTAAAAATTTTATTATTTTCTAAATTCCTTATTTTTTCTATTTTCTATGACTTTTCAATTTTTCTAAACTTTTCCTTTTTTGTATTTTTTTCTAAATTTCTTATTTTTGTGCTTTTTCCCATTTTCCTTTTTTAAATTTTTTCCTAGATTTCTCATTTTTTTTTTTTTTTGTATTCTTCTTGATTTAGGACCATTTATCCTATGAAATAAAATAAATAAGGTAAAAATTGGGTGTCTACATAGACGTTAATTGCCCTTGTCACGTATCATTTTAAGACATGTAGAATGATGCCATTTGACCCCATAGCTGACGTAACACTACGTCAGCATCTTTTTTCTACCACTTTCTCACCATTTCTTTACTTTTTTAGCATAGGAAATGCCTTGAGTGCCTAGTTTTCGACCATTTTTTATCCATTTTCCTTTATTGTTTCTAAAAATCAAGGGTAAAATCTCCAATTACACAAGGGAGACATTGCCTTAACACCAAAGATGCGTCCGGATTCAACCATTAGAGGATCAAAATGAAGCTTGAAAATCAGGGAAAACTTTGAAACTCGCACTTTCCTTTGTTAAATTTGTTTGACTCGAGCCATTCATAAATCTTTAAAGTTTCGTAGTAAGTTTTTTGGCAAGAACAGAACATTAGGAGTACATTTTAATATTTGAATCACACCAATTTCGAGTCAAAATAAATTAAACACTCATGAATTTAGATTTCAAGTTTGATGCAAATATTGACTTTCCATCACGATTCAAGCTTCAATTAGTATAAATTTGACTTCCTCATCTTCATTTTAGCATCAATCCTCACTCCTAATCTCCCTTTCTCTCATTTTAAGTTGTTTCTCTCACGCAACCTACTCTCTCTCTAAATCAAAGCACTATTGTGATGGGTTTTAAATAAAGCCATCACCACAATTGAGTTCCCAAAGTTCCTAGGAATCAATCCCAACCAATTTTGTCAACTACCATGCCTCCTAGCCACTCCTCCATGTCCATCGCCACCAAACCCTAACTACCCTTACGATCACTATGCAAAACATACCTCATCACTCCTTATCAACCCAAGCTGACACCACCATGATAACCACCACCCTCGAAAACCTACAACCTAATCACCCTTTTAAGACTAGTAGCTACCACCAACGCCGTATGCTATCATCACCAATCGCCTAACATCAAAAAGCCATAAAACGACCACCAAACATGGTAGCGCTTTGCCTACCCTCTTATTCCCCAATCTACCACACAGAAAAACTTCATTTCCCATAAAAAATTTACATTAGATTAAGCTAAAGAACCACACCCTAACCCCTCCACCACCCCCCTCCCTCGTGCATGGTTCTTCTTCCTCCTTATCCCGCCTAGTTAACCCAGTCCAACCCAACCTGTGACCAGATTCATCCCACATTCATGCATAGGTCTAACCCGCGTGCTACTCTAACCCTCTCCCTTATGTTTTTTATGCAGTTTTCATGTATTTTTTTTTTTATATTGTAAATTGTAAGTTGTAAACCAAAAAAAAAAAATCCAAAGAAGGAAAGAAAAAGAAAAGAAAAGAAAAAAAAAAAGAAAGCTTAGTTTATTTTTTATTTTTGTAAAGATAAAATAAGACAAAGTAAAATAAAATAAAGAAGAATAATAAAAAATAAAGGTGAGAAATCATTTTGTCACTTAGAAAAATCAATTTTCTAAAATAAATAAAAATAAATCAACCTTTTTTTCAAAATTAGGACATTTTTAGATTTCCAAAAATAAAAATTCCAAATTAAGACCCATTTCTAGGAATTTTCTTAAACAAAATAAATGATTAAAAAATGTTAAGTTAAGCGTTTTCAAAGATTAAAAGCGATCGATTCACTTAAAGTTTTATAAAAAAACTACGTATATCTAATCGCAATTAGTAAGTGTGTAGGCACTTACAGGGCGATATAAAAAACAAAAAAAAAAACTTAAATTGTTCCTTTTTAATTTAATTTATTCTTTAATTAAATTTTTTAAAAGGTAATTTCAAAAGTTAACCTTAAATTTGAGAAGTAGGTGGTACCGGTAAAGATTTAAAGAACCTAACCCCCAGATTCAATCTGTAATCTTTCAAAAACCATTTTCCAAAAATCGGTTTTCCCCACATAAACCAATGTTTAGATCAAAACTAAATCTACTTATTTGATTTTGACTTAAACAATTTCCCGGCTCCGGTCAGGTGATAACTCCAAGAGTTTACAAAATTCTTTTAAAAAAGGCCTTAGTTTTCCTTAAGCTTTAATCGAAGATCAATATTAAATGAGTAGCGTTTAATATTGATTGGTATTGGGAAAATTTATAAAATTGAGAAAAATCAAGCTCAATAGAATAGTGACTCCATTAGAGATGTCAAGAGGGTTAGCTACTTAAGAAAAATTTCTAAAATTAAATTTATCTTTCAAAGTACCCATGTTGTTTACTTATTTGTTCATTTATTTATTTCTTATATATACTATGTTTTAATTGTTGTATTTATTTTTCATGCAGCATGCATTAGGATATAGTGGGTCATTTATTGCATCAAAGATGTAAAATAGATATGGTCATATGCAAGCTGTCTTAAGACCCTTGGAAGGGGGCCATTATGTAGGCTCTAAGTGTAATGGGGTAACCATTGCTCAAAGTTAATTAAACCACTCTACTTAAGCTTTGATGTGATTAATGAACCACTTTCCTGAAAGCGTGTGAGATTACAAAACTTAAGGACCTTTAAAACCTACCTTAATTGCATTTACAAACCCTTTTCCTAAAATTGGCAAATTGACACAATGTGGCAAGACCAAAAAAGATTAACTATGAAGTTTCCTAATCTTTTCACTATAAATGTTTTCTTTTCTTTAGAATAACAATGTAATTCCCATATAAATAAGATAGTTTGAATATAATTTTCTTTTCATCCTTTTTATAGAAAATGGTTAAGTCTTCTCTTATACCAGCCCTTTTCAAAGAAGTTAATATTCACAAGCCTCTAGAGCCTAAGGGAATACTCCAAAGATGGTTTTGATTTTTTAATCTAGACCAATAGAAAGTCATTGAAGACAAGATTAAGCCCGTCCTCTTACTACTCAAAGTTCAAATTAATATCACCTTGTTACAGGCTTTGGTTTACTTCTAGGACCCTTAGAGTTGATCTTTTTGTTTTGGCCCATGCATACTGAGCCTAACTGTTGAAGAATACTACTATCTATTAGGAGTCCCCTTTGTTGGAAATGGAAGATATGTTCTAGATATCACAGCTAACCTTATAAAGATTTTCAATAAACTCTTAGGCCTTCTTAAATCTAAAATATGGACAAACCCCCATAGGAGAATCATTAAGGTGGACGATTTTTTTACTTAGTTCATAACCTCATCCAACTACAACTAGAAATTCTTTTGTAGTAACTTTGAAGATTGGCAGCAACATAAAATCAACGCCTATATCTTGTCAACATTTGAGACTGTTTTATTTACTAATGGGATATTTCACATACATCAAAAGATTGCAAAGCTAGTGACCCAATTTTTATAAGGAAAGTCTTACATCCGAACACTACTAGCAACACAAGTCAAATCACTTAATTGTCTCTAAAAAGAGAAGAATGGAGAATTAAAGACCAATATGGCCTTACTCATGGTTTGGTTTATTAGCTATTCTCGAAGCCATGAACTTGACTTCCTCATAGGAAAGGCATCCAGAAGATGAATCCCATTGATGTGTTTGTTGCTATCATTGAACTCCCTAAAGATGTTGCTAGCTATTACTAAGTTAGAGCTTTCTAGAAGTTTCACACTGAAGATATCTCCTAGGTTACCAGTAGATCAAAGTAGTTGAGCTGAAGAAGAAAAAGAAGATGGAAGAAGAACCAGGACACTACAAGAAAAAGAGGATCTAGACTTTAGGGATTATTTGTAATGTAATGGAAACTTTAAAGATGCATTAAAAATTATTTTCATGCCACATCATAATTAGTTTGCCAACTCCCCTCTTTGCATCCACATGTCTTCATATTACACTTTCCTTTACCTATAAATTTTCATTACTAGTTTTGTTAAATAAAAAATGAAAAGGAAAATCATGAAAGTTGTGTCCTTAGGCTTCTAATTGTAAATATTTGATTACAAGTCTCAAGGCTTTTCATTCCAACTCTTTCCATTCTTATACATCCTTAGGATTATATTTCTTGTAGGTTATCTTTTAAATACCTACAAGTTATCAATTATTGATTGTAAATATTTAAGCTCCCAAACCCTTAGAAATGTTTTTCTACTCCTTTCTCATAACTTGTAAATAAGTCTTATCCTTGTATTCCACTTTTTAAATATGTCCTTTTCTCTCTCTTAAAAAGAAAAGTGCTTTTTCAAAAAAGAAAATAAAATCAAGAAGTTTCTAACAAGTGAGGATTCTTACTAAGAGTAATGGCCAACAGTGGAAATAAGGACAAACTTGATGGCACCAACCCTGTAGAAGTGAGATTTCTTTCATTAGAGAAAACTGTAGAGAAAATAACTGAACAGATGAATTTTTTAGTTGACAACATCCTTCTACTTAGAGCTATAATGTCATAAAATGAAGAGCACTTGGAAGCTCAATAGGGGAAATTTGTTAAAGCACCTCTTCTTAAAGAGAAGATAAATCTAGCTTTCCAGCCTAAGACTTATTCTTTCCCGGTTAACCCAAAGCCAAATCAAGAAAGTATCAAAGAGTTGGAAAGAAAGCTAACTCAACAGATAAATGAAAAGATGAGAGCACTTGGGAATGATGATGGATTTGAGCAGGCTACAATCACTAACTTTTTCACTTATGATGTTATGGCCTACCTAGAAAAATTCATAGTGCCAAAGTTTGAGAAGTACAATGAGATCAGATGCCTAAAGTTACACACTAAATTATACGTTTACAAGATAGGCGGATATGTTTAAAATAATCAACTTATGGTACAAACTTTCCAAGATAATCTGATAAGACATACATTAACCTAGCATGCCCAACTCAATCTCAGCTAAATCAATACTTAGAAAAAATTGGTGCAAGCATTCTATGAGCAATACAAGTTCAACATTTAATTTGAGACTTACATACAATGAGTAAGAAGAAAAATGAGTCCTTTAAGGAATATACCCAAAGATAAAGGGGCATGGCAACAAGAATCATTCCTCCTCTCCTTGAAAAAGAATTCATATTTGTCTTTATTGACTCATTGGAGGAATCATATTATGGGCACTTGTTGGGAAATACAAATGCCAGTTTTACAAATTTTGTACTTGTTGGAAGCCGAATTGAAGAAGCCATAAGAGTAGGCAAGCTAATAAGACAAAGACCAGCCTTACCAGATTTGGAGGCATATATAAATACTACAATGTCAGAACCTATACTAAGTAAAAAAGGCCCAAAAATATCCAAAAGAAAGTTCACTCAAATCCCTACCTTGTTATCTCAAGTCTTTGACCAATTAAGAAAAGAAGGTTCATTGCAATAGAAAGCCCTAATGCTAGGATACAATCTAAGGAAATACGATCCAAATGCACAATGTGAATATCACATGGGTTAGTGGAGGCATTCTATTGATAACTGTTAAGAATTGAAAAATAGAGTTAAAGACCTAATAGATATAGGGGCAATCTAATTGGGCTCAATTTAAGGATAGCATCAGATTTCGTAATGACCTTTACAATGTTTGTAAAAGGTAAGTGACTCAAATAAAGTGCATTGTTTGCATATCTCATTAGTTAAAAGGTTTAGAATGAAGAAAGCCAAGACGAATCCTAAACACCAACCTTGAGACACTTTAAGAGTCGAGTGACATCATTGTGAGACTATTGGACTCATTCCTTAAAGGAAGTCCATCTTGCATTTAATATACGAATCAAAATGAAGTTAAGCATTCTTTTCAATATCTCAAATACAAAATCCTTTGTCAACCTCGGTGAACCTTTTATTGAGTATTTTCAAAATTAAACCCTATTAAGAACCACCTTACAGTAAGGCAAATAGGAGGTTAAGAGCATCTATCAGAGGAAAAGATTAAAACTAATTTGTGATTGCTTTAGTCATATCAATTCAAGAGTAATTGTTACCATTCACAACTAATTTCCTTTAAGATAAAGAAAAGCATCCATTTTAAACACTAAACACAAACCACATATACTTTAAGCTGTAAGCACAATTTTAGTTTTACCTATATGGTTCTTCACTTGTAAACTCGGGTTGGAGAGCGATTCTTTCATAAAAAGCCATTTCATTAATATCCACTTTGAAACCTAAGACTAAAAGCCTTTATTATATTACAGTCCGAAAAAAACCTAACAAATTGATTAAAAGTATATCGCTTATAAGATGAACCATAATTTTTGGAATTGAAGTCAAGAGAGAGGAATTTAAGCTAAGAGAAAGCATCCATTCTAAACACTAAACACAAACCACATATACTTGAAGCTGCGAACACAAGTTTTGTTTTTTCCTATAAGGTTCTTGACTTGTAAACTCAGGTTGAAGAGCGATTCTTTCATTGATTATATTACAGTCTGAAAAAGACCTAACGAATTGATTAAAAGTATATTGCTTACAAGATGAACCATAATTTTTGGAATCGAAGTCATGAGAGAGGAATTTAAGCCGAGAGTATGAGTATGTCCTTTTAGACTAAACCTATCTTTAATGAGATTTATTCTAATTAAGAAGAAATCTAAAGAAGTTATGCCTAATAACATGGAAAGTTATTTGCCCCTGAAAGAAAGAAAGGGTCCTTTTTTATAAAGGTGGCCTAGAAGATCAAGTTGTTTTGTCATTAAAAAACCTATACACTACTTGGAGAATCCAAACCAGTTAGCAAGTCAAAAAAATGAAATAAATTCCATTATCTCTAATTTCAATCCTTTCCTTTTTCCGTATCACCCTAGTAGTCTAGGTTTTCAACAATTCAAAAGTCATCTTCTCCAAAGTCAACCCTAACAGTAAGCTTCTATCATTCAAATGTGATTACCCTGGCAACTATTGCTCTCAAAGGAGTTCACTTCCTTTTGTCTAAAGTTTAGGGATTTGCTCTTACATAAAAATTGCTCCCAAGTTAGCCTTAGAGGCTAGAATCATCCTCTTTAACATGATCGCCCTTATGGCTAATGACATTTACTTCTCTTTCTATCAAAGGACTTTATCCTTAATGTCTGCCCTATCTTACACATTTACCAATCAACAAATCTATCTTTTTTTTTTTTTCAAGTCTCCTAAGAATGTTTACATAAGCTCTTTTTGCTTTGGTCCCCATGGATCGTTTTCTCTTTAGAGCATTGTCCATGTAGTAAAAATGATAATGATCACATGCTCTTGGAGTGCTATCATAACCTAAAACCCTTGGATCACATGCTCTCAATGCGTTATCTTAAAACCCTCGAATTGCATGCTATCAGAGTCCTATCTTGACCTAAGTTAAAACCTTTGGATTGCATGCTCTTGGAGCGCTATCTTAACCTAAGTTAAAACTGTCAGATCGCATGCTCTTCAAGCGCTATATTGACCCAAGTTAAAACCCTCAAATCGCATGCTCTCAAAGAGCTATCCTAACCTAAGTTAAAACCCTCAGATTGCATGCTGTTGGAGTGCTATCCCAAATTGAAGCCTTTGGATCGCATGCTCTCAAAGTTCTATCTCGATTCTTTTCACTCTATAAGTTCTTGTTGCACTTGAAGTATGCTTACTTAGTATAAGGCTACTCTTAGAACGCACTGGGTCTTCTTATCTTAATTCAACCTTAGGATATAAACTCACCTAAGTTAGTCAACTCATAAGGGCACGACTAGGCTTTGAATTTATTTTTAGGGTTCTTGCCAATCCACAGGAGCACTACCATGTTTCATTATCTTTTGTGTCTCGGCTAGCGCATAGAGTGCCTTCTCTCTTTCACCCTTCACCAAATCTCCAATAGATCAAACTTAGGACAATTGGCTAGTTGTAGTGCTCATAGGGCAATTTCACCCTTATGGAAAAAATGGTTTCTTTTTGTTTTTGTGGTAAAGTTTTACTCAAACTTCACTATAAAAGGGATAGTTGTAAATACTCCATTCCACACCCCACCCCACCCCCC